>JACEFZ010023334.1:17500-26598 GCA_014155875.1 Cepaea nemoralis
CTCCCATCCACATATACCACTGCCACAGTTACTAGAGTCAATATTCTCCCATCCACATGCAACACTGCCACAGTTACTAGAGTCAATATTCTCCCATCCACATGCAACACTGCCACAGTTACTAGAGTCAATATTCTCCCATCCACATGCAACACTGCCACAGTTACTTGAGTCAATATTCTCCCATCCACATATACCACTGCCACAGTTACTTTAGTCAATATTCTCCCATCCACATATACCACTGCCACAGTTACTAGAGTCAGTATTCTCCCATCCACATGCAACACTGCCACAGTTACTAGAGTCAATATTCTCCCATCCACATGCAACACTGCCACAGTTACTAGAGTCAATATTCTCCCATCCACATGCAACACTGCCACAGTTACTAGAGTCAGTATTCTCCCATCCACATATACCACTGCCACAGTTACTAGAGTCAGTATTCTCCCATCCACATGCAACACTGCCACAGTTACTAGAGTCAGTATTCTCCCATCCACATGCAACACTGCCACAGTTACTAGAGTCAGTATTCTCCCATCCACATATACCACTGCCACAGTTACTTGAGTCAGTATTCTCCCATCCACATGCAACACTGCCACAGTTACTTGAGCCAATATTCTCTCATCCACATGCAACACTGCCACAGTTAGTTGAGTCAGTATTCTCCCATCCACATATACCACTGCCACAGTTACTAGAGTCAGTATTCTCCCATCCACATGCAACACTGCCACAGTTACTAGAGTCAGTATTCTCCCATCCACATATACCACTGCCACAGTTACTTGAGTCAGTATTCTCCCATCCACATGCAACACTGCCACAGTTACTTGAGCCAATATTCTCTCATCCACATGCAACACTGCCACAGTTAGTTGAGTCAGTATTCTCCCATCCACATATACCACTGCCACAGTTACTAGAGTCAGTATTCTCCCATCCACATGCAACACTGCCACAGTTACTAGAGTCAGTATTCTCCCATCCACATATACCACTGCCACAGTTACTTGAGTCAATATTCTCCCATCCACATGCAACACTGCCACAGTTACTAGAGTCAGTATTCTCCCATCCACATGCAACACTGCCACAGTTACTAGAGTCAATATTCTCCCATCCACATGCAACACTGCCACAGTTACTAGAGTCAATATTCTCCCATCCACATGCAACACTGCCACCATTACTTGAGTCAATATTCTCCCATCCACATGCAACACTGCAACAGTTACTAGAGTCAATATTCTCCCATCCACATGCAACACTGCCACCATTACTTGAGTCAATATTCTCCCATCCACATGCAACACTGCAACAGTTACTAGAGTCAATATTCTCTCATCCACATGCAACACTGCCACAGTTACTAGAGTCAATATTCTCCCATCCACATGCAACACTGCCACCATTACTTGAGTCAATATTCTCCCATCCACATGCAACACTGCCACAGTTACTAGAGTCAGTATTCTCCCATCCACATGCAACACTGCCACAGTTACTTGAGTCAGTATTCTCCCATCCACATGCAACACTGCCACAGTTACTTGAGTCAGTATTCTCCCATCCACATGCAACACTGCCACAGTTACTTGAGTCAATATTCTCCCATCCACATGCAACACTGCCACAGTTACTAGAGTCAGTATTCTCCCATCCACATGCAACACTGCCACAGTTACTTGAGTCAATATTCTCCCATCCACACGCAACACTGCCACAGTTACTAGAGTCAATATTCTCCCATCCACATGCAACACTGCCACAGTTACTAGAGTCAATATTCTCCCATCCACATGCAACACTGCCACAGTTACTAGAGTCAGTATTCTCCCATCCACATGCAACACTGCCACCATTACTTGAGTCAATATTCTCCCATCCACATGCAACACTGCCACAGTTACTAGAGTCAGTATTCTCCCATCCACATGCAACACTGCCACCATTACTTGAGTCAATATTCTCCCATCCACATACAACACTGCCACAGTTACTAGAGTCAGTATTCTCCCATCCACATGCAACACTGCCACCATTACTTGAGTCAATATTCTCCCATCCACATGCAACACTGCCACAGTTACTAGAGTCAGTATTCTCCCATCCACATGCAACACTGCCACAGTTACTAGAGTCAATATTCTCCCATCCACATGCAACACTGCCACAGTTACTAGAGTCAATATTCTCCCATCCACATGCAACACTGCCACCATTACTTGAGTCAATATTCTCCCATCCACATGCAACACTGCAACAGTTACTAGAGTCAATATTCTCTCATCCACATGCAACACTGCCACAGTTACTAGAGTCAATATTCTCCCATCCACATGCAACACTGCCACCATTACTTGAGTCAATATTCTCCCATCCACATGCAACACTGCAACAGTTACTAGAGTCAATATTCTCCCATCCACATGCAACACTGCCACCATTACTTGAGTCAATATTCTCCCATCCACATGCAACACTGCAACAGTTACTAGAGTCAATATTCTCTCATCCACATGCAACACTGCCACAGTTACTAGAGTCAATATTCTCCCATCCACATGCAACACTGCCACCATTACTTGAGTCAATATTCTCCCATCCACATGCAACACTGCAACAGTTACTTGAGTCAGTATTCTCCCATCCACATGCAACACTGCCACAGTTACTTGAGCCAATATTCTCTCATCCACATGCAACACTGCCACAGTTACTAGAGTCAATATTCTCCCATCCACATGCAACACTGCCACAGTTACTAGAGTCAATATTCTCCCATCCACATATACCACTGCCACAGTTACTAGAGTCAATATTCTCCCATCCACATGCAACACTGCCACAGTTACTAGAGTCAATATTCTCCCATCCACATGCAACACTGCCACAGTTACTTGAGTCAATATTCTCCCATCCACATGCAACATTGCCACAGTTACTAGAGTCAATATTCTCCCATCCACATGCAACACTTCCACAGTTACTTGAGTCAATATTCTCCCATCCACATGCAACACTGCCACAGTTACTAGAGTCAGTATTCTCCCATCCACATGCAACACTGCCACAGTTACTAGAGTCAGTATTCTCCCATCCACATGCAACACTGCCACAGTTACTTGAGTCAATATTCTCCCATCCACATGCAACACTGCCACAGTTACTAGAGTCAATATTCTCCCATCCACATGCAACACTGCCACAGTTACTAGAGTCAATATTCTCCCATCCACATGCAACACTGCCACAGTTACTTGAGCCAATATTCTCTCATCCACATGCAACACTGCCACAGTTGAGTCAGTATTCTCCCATCCACATATACCACTGCCACAGTTACTTGAGTCTTAGAAGTTGCTTCTTTTGTTGTCCAGTTCAACGCAGACAGCTGGGAGACAGATGAGGGCTATGCAGAGTTAAAGAAGCAGAGAGGCTACACGTACGAAGATGTCTGCGAGATATCTCGGGAAACTCTACCAAATTACGATGAAAGGGTATGCTACTTTATCAGTTAATGTTCAAATCTTGTTCAGCAGAAATCATCCTCATGTGCCATCTGGGTGGGCATGTTCATCTACATAAAATTATCTTTTTGTTAAGATAAGTTGAACTTTGTCAACCAATCCACCATTTCTTTCCTCTGTCTCTAATATTCTAAATCTTCCTGGTTGTCACGATTCTGGATGTTAGGGGCTGCTGTATATTGGGCTCGGCTGTTGACTGTCTACTCAAACATGACGGCACAACTCACGTCAGTCCATCAACAAGTCTATCACACCATATGAGGAGAACGACAACATCTTTATTGTCGGTAAGCATCATGAAACGTTACAGAATGCAGAGGATGATCTGGCCTTCAGTCCGTCACATGCTTCTCTCATTCACGCCTGAGTCTTACAAATCAACCTACAATTGGGTGGACTATTGGGCAACGGAGCGTGCACTCGCCTGGTGGGTAGTGTCTATGTGTCTAGGTGTAAGCAAGATAGCCCTAACCTCCTCGCGTGCTCTACTATCGAACCGTTTGGGTATTACCTGTTACGAAGCATCATATACGCTCTGGTGCAGTCATTCATTCCCCGAACCTTCACTAAGATTCTTCAAGCCGTGGGCATAAACTGGTGTCTTGTGTTCACGAAGGCAGGAGCCTAAAACATGTCTTCTATGGTGGCTGGCTAATCGCTCCCTGACGACAACCGTTTGGTTGTTAATGCACACGCACTTGTGACGTCTATTGTTTCATCACGGTGCTCTATTGTGCTTATTTCCTTGCTTCGTCTAATTCCCTGTTGTAGTGCACTTGCCTACTCTTTTAACTCTATCTGGCTGTCATTTAGACCATGACACTGGTTGTCACAGCTGTCTCCAGACCTTTCTGTCTCAAGGTGATGTTGACATTTCTCTAAAGATGGGGCAACAATTAGGGTCTTTAAGCCTGCAGACTGGGGTGACCAGGCGGTCAAGTATGTGGAAATGAGGCTAGACAGCCATGTGCATGATGTGAGAATTTCTTGTATGAACCCAGAACCAGAGCAGCATGTGTGGGCTCTGCATTAGTAGAAGCCTTATTAGATGGCCAGGAGTGCTCACATCTTGACCGTGTCTTCCATTAGGACAAACTTCCTGTAGATAGAACAGAAGCAGTTACAACACAGCATTGAGGCAGTCAGATGTCCTGTGAAACTACTCGCAAAGGATAACTCGGTCAACAAATCCTGGGAAGAAGTTGGATGTGTCTGCCAAACTGTGCAAATATCACGGTCCTGCTGTAAATAGAGACTGCGCAGATGCTTTTCACAAAAAATATAATGCATGGATGAAGAAGAAATAATTTAGTTGTTGTGAGATAGAACTCACAAACTGGATAGTGATTCTGAGAGATAGAATCCACACATTGGATTGTGATTCTGAGAGATACTATCCACACACTGGATTGTGATTCTGAGAGATAGTATCCACACACTGGATTGTGAAAGTGCAGAGATAGTACCCACACACTGGATTGTGAAGTGCAGAGACAGAATCTATACACTGGATTGTGATTCTGAGAGATAGTATCCACACACTGGATTGTGAAAGGGCAGAGATGGCATCCACACACATATCAAGGTTAATTAATTGTATATAAGACATGGACGTGATCGACAGAATCAATTGCTTACTCTGACATTTCTGGTGCACTGATGGCGAGGTAGGTGGGCCAACACCATACACTGGCACTAAGTTGCTGACATGTTGACTTCTCATTCAGAAAGTAATGGCAAACTACTGAACATACAGTTGCCTAGGAAATCATCCTGGGGTTAATTGCAATGTCCTGCATAGAACATGTAACAATAATTATAAGAATATTTACATGACAGAACATGCAACAATAATAATCAGAATATTTACATGACAGGAAGTGCAACAATAATCAGAAGAATTTTTACATGACGGGACATGCAACAATAATAAGAAGAATATTTACATGACAGGACGTACAACAATAATAAGAAGAATATTTACATGACAGGACGTACAACAATAATAAGAAGAATATTTACATGACAGGGCATGCAACAACAATAAGAAGAATATTTACATGACAGGGCATGCAACAACAATAATAAGAATATTTACATGACAGGACATGCAAAAATAATAATAAGAATATTTACATGACAGGACATGCAACAATAATAAGAAGAATATTTACATGACAGGACATGCAACAATAATAATAAGAATATTTACATGAAAGATACCCTGGATATGACAGTACGGAAGGCAGGAGAGCTGGTGAAGGATAGAGATCTTGTCAGTGGGTTGTGGGGCTAGAGACGTGTTGACAAGAACTTGCTATGTGTTGATGTCATGTGTGCGTCTATTGTGTTGGTGATGGCCTAGATATGTCTCAACACTAGGCCAGGCTGGTATGCAATGTGGAAGCCCAGAGTATGAATTCTCGCAGGAATCAGCGACTGTGAAGTCAGAATGAGACCCCCATCATCATCATCATCATCATCATCATCATCATCATCATCATCATCATCATCATCATCATCATCATCATCATCATCATCGTGTGCCCTGCCAGTTGGCTTAGGCATTCATGTCTCCACAGATTCCAGTCCCTAGGGTTGTGGATCAGTTGTGTGGTTGACATTTCTGCATGCCACTGTCCGTCTGCCCAGCATTATTTCTGTCCGTCTACCACAACCTGTTCTACCACTGATCTGTCCAATCACCACACAGTTGTTCAATGTTCTCTTCTCATTATAGACCAAACATTGTTTGTCACCTTCTGGTATTTGTATATATTTGTCTTGTTCTTACATTTGTGTTTACTGGTCTATTTTCACTAGCCATTTCACTGCACTGATTGCTATTTACTCTCTCAGTTCTAGGTATTCCCAGCAAAATACCTAGAAACTAAAATGACGACAACAAGTAAATTATGGTGGCAGTTATGAATTCATGTTTACATGTACTGTATTCAGCAGATATTTCACTGAATTTGGTTTATCGTGGGAGAATTTCTGCAAAGTGCTGAATGTTTTCAAGAAATCAGCATGGCCAGAACAGACACAGCTTGTTCCGAAGACAGGAGTAGATGGGCCAGAAAACATTTAATATCATGAAGATATTAAGAATATGAAGGAGACTGCAGATGAAGGAATTTTGCTAAATGCAGAGATGAAGATGTGACCAGATTAGACAAATGTAGCCACGCTTGCTGGTGTCTGGAGCCCAGCAGTGAGGACAGTGCTAGAGACAGCCGGAATCAGATGCAGGGGATCATGGGAAAAGCTAGGCAGGGGATCATGGGAAAGCTAGGTATGATGTCAGATTGGCTGATAAGCCTAGGATAAATCTAGCTGAAGCCCAAGTGTGTGGACATTTGACGTATCCAGGAAACAGATGGCTGAAGCCCATATGTGAGGACAGTTGACGTGTCCAGGAAACAGATGGCTGAAGCCCATATGTGAGGACAGTTGACATGTCCAGGAAACAGATGGCTGAAGCCCACATGTGAGGACAGTTGACGTGTCCAGGAAACAGATGGCTGAAGTGCACATGTGAGGACAGTTGACATGTCCAGGAAACAGATGGCTGAAGCCCACATGTGAGGACAGTTGACATGTCCAGGAAACAGATGGCTGAAGCCCACATGTGAGGACAGTTGACATGTCCAGGAAACAGATGGCTGAAGCCCACATGTGAGGACAGTTGACATGTCCAGGAAACAGATGGCTGAAGCCCACATGTGAGCACAGTTGACATGTCCAGGAAACAGATGGCTGAAGCCCACATGTGAGGACAGTTGACATGTCCAGGAAACAGATGGCTGAAGCCCACATGTGAGGACATTTGACGTGTCCAGGAAACAGATGGCTGAAGCCCACATGTGAGGACAGTTGACATGTCCAGGAAACAGATGGCAGAAGCCCACATGTGAGGACATTTGACGTGTCCAGGAAACAGATGGCTGAAGCCCACATGTGAGGATAGTTGACATGTCCAGGACAGAGATCAGTGGATAGCATTATGGAGCAGTGTCTGCTAGAATTCTGTGTTGGAAACTGCCATGGAGGTGGAACACAGATCTCTGATGGTTACAGTATGTCACCTTTGCCTGTGTATGTGCATGTGTGTGCGTGCGTGCTTGTGCTTGTTGTCTGCTAGAATTCTGTGTTGGAAACTGCCATGGATGTGGAGCACAGATCTCTGATGGTTGCAGGATGTCATCTTTGTCTCTGTGTGTGCGTGCGTGCGCGTGTGCTTGTGCTTTTTGTCTGCTAGAATTATGTGTTGGAATCTGCCATGGAGGTTTAGAACAGATCTCTGATGGTTGCAAGATTTGATTTTTGTGTGTGTACTTGTTGTTTGCAGCTGAAAACCTTCTTCACCGAGCACATCCATTCAGACGAGGAAATCCGCTTTGTTGTCAAGGGCAGTGGCTATTTTGACCTGCGGGACATCGACGACAAGTGGGTGCGCATTGAGGTCGTCAAGGATGACCTGCTGATTGTTCCTGCTGGCATCTACCACAGGTTCACCCTGGACAGCAATGTAAGTTGTCAGTTATAACTATTTCTGTGTTATTGTTGTTGTTTGGTTTCACATTGTGAAATTATTGGAAGAGGTTAGGCTGTCTGGTCAGTTCCAGTGTGTTTGATGTTTGAAGCAAGGAGACTAGGTTCATAGTGATGAGATGGTGCATATGCATGATGTTTGAAGCATGTAGAATAGGTTCATTGTAATGAGATGGGTGCATATGTATTATGTTTGAAGCATGTAGAATAGGTTCATTGTGATGAGATGGGTGCATATGTATGATGTTTGAAGCAAGTAGAATAGGTTCATTGTGATGAGATGGGTGCATATGTATGATGTTTGAAGCATGTAGAATAGGTTCATTGTGATGAGATGGGTGCATATGTATGATGTTTGAAGCAAGTAAAATAGGTTCATTGTGATGAGATGGGTGCATATGTATGATGTTTGAAGCATGTAGAATAGTTTCATTGTGATGAGATGGGTGCATATGTATGATGTTTGAAGCAAGTAGAATAGGTTCATTGTGATGAGATGGGTGCATATGTATGATGTTTGAAGCATGTAGAATAGTTTCAGTGTGATGAGATGGGTTCATGTGTATCTTGGGTGAGTTAGCCTCATTGTGCCAGGAATGTGTTCATTATGTGAACAAGACAGGTTCAGTTTATATAAATGATAGGACACTTTCAACTTGTCAAATTATTGGATACTGTAACAGTGAGGGATTCTAGGTTAGGAGTAAAGAGTTAAGGAATGCTGCGCATTCTTTGACTAGGGGGAAAACCATAGTGAACGTGTGTGCACGAATGAAGAAGGGTATCTAGGAAAACACACACGTCACTTGGGGGCCAGCGAGAACAGATGTCAACACCTAGAAGGGAGTCTCCATCATATGTGCTGAGCTAGAATGATTCATCAATAAAATCCTTTTCTAACAACGCGAAGACTGACTTGTCTGGTGCTATACGTTCACGATCATAGCCTTTGTGGTTTGCATGTCACCAAAGGTGATTTGGGCCTTGACCTAAAAAAATTAA
>JACEFZ010023335.1:0-21384 GCA_014155875.1 Cepaea nemoralis
TGGGGTTTTTACTTTTGATCGGACCGTTTTCCAAGTATCATGGGAAACACGTCAAATAAAAATAAAAGACCCCTTTACATGCCCCCAGGGCACACTGGGTGTATACTGCCAGACGTATATGTTTATATGGGCACTGGGTGCATGATGTGGTCAACATCTGGCGCTGGGTACGTGATGTGGTCAAACACCCAGCCATCCATCAAGTGGAGCATACTTATTAATGCACACCGTGACCTAGCATCACTGAACATTGCCGTGACTACTGCCGTGCAACAGTGACTTCTTGTCGTATTGTTGCACCGTTTAGTTCTCTCGTCTTTTTACAAGTCCGCGCATTATGACCTTCGTTATCATGCCTGTCCACGGCCTTCTGTCTAGTATATTGCCAATATTTTATTCCAATACTGATTTTCCCTCATGTCTCGATGTCAAACTGTCCAGTATCCTCTCTCTCTCGATCTCCTTCTGCCTCCCCTACCCTGCAACTTTCCCGTTGCCACTACATGCTCCAACTTTCCCTTATCCTGATGTGCCCAAAGAATGGACTGTGGTCATGTGATTCGAGAAACCAGCTCTCTCTGTGGGTTCACATCTTTCAAGAAAAACTTGTTGAATGCGCAAGGGCACATGAAATCAGAAGCACCAATTTCAATAACATCCTAGATGCCATTGGAGATGGAGAAACCCAAGAAACAAAACTCGTATATGGTCTCGGTATTTTAACACCATTTCCTTTACGGGGTGAAAAACTAAAACGAATCCAAAATAAAGGAATGCCAGTTGTCTTTGGTTGTACACGAGATTCTCCCATCAGAACGATGCGATATACGCTTGGGCTGGCATCAATGAAGTCATGGCTTGCAGTGGCACAGGTCAAGGACTACATGCTACTCACAAATGATGACATACATCTACCTATGGTAACCTGAATGATCTCTAAGAGAGTCAAATAAAGAGAACCAACCAATCAACTAACCAACTCATAAACCAACCAACCAACCATCCAACCAAACAACCAACCAATAAACCAACCAAACAACTTACCAATAAACCAATGAACTAATCAACCAATAAACCAACGAACCAACCAAGTAACCAACGAACCAACCAGTTAACCAATAAACCAACGAACCAACCAAACAACCAACTCATAAACCAACAAACATACGTGCCAACCAATTAACAAATCAAACAACCAACATACGAACCAACCAACCAATCAACGACCCATTAATCAACCAGCCAACTAGCCAACCAACCAACCAGTTAGAAAGCCAAACCCCAGAAACGACAGGTCTCTCGACGCCGTCTCGTTCAGTGAACTTGTTAACCTCGCACAGGTGGTGTGACCTGACGTGAGATTAGTTATTGAAGTGCAGCAGACGACAGAAATTATATGACATCTCAGTTTTTGTTATATACAACAAGCTCTAGGTAAATCCTGCAGCCGCCATATTGATACAGTAATACAGCCAACACCGTGACAGTTGTGCGACGGCGCAGGGAGTGCTGATCTTTGTGTTGCACGACAGCTGTCAAACGCATTGATCGCTAAGTTTGGAGGCTTTCTGACAGTGTCAGAAAGACATGTAACAATACAACGTCCAAGTTATGGGACAATCTTTTTATTGAAATGTCAGCAAATCAAGAGAGGTGTGCGATAAGGATTGTATTGTTTCAAGATATATTTTTTCTCATCATCATCAACATGCGCCTTGCCAAATGGCGTTGGCATTCATATCTCTCCACAACACATCTCTATCCTTGGGGTTCTTAATCAGTTATATCGGTGAAATTCTTTCATGCTACCATCTTAGATCATCCAGCATAATTTATATCGTCTTCTACAGCTGCCTCTTCTAACGCTGATCTGTCCAGTCGTCACATGGTTCTTCAATGCCTCTTTTCTCATTGGATGACCAAGAAACATTGTCTCTAATGCTGCGTATAGTGATTTTCTTAGCCTCTACCAGACACCCGTTCTTAGTAACATTCGTAGTACAACATATTTGCAACAGTCGTCATGGAAACAGTGGAAGTCAAGGGGAAACCACCACATTATCTTCCCAAGACTTCATGGCAAAACATACATCAGAGTTAGTGAACGACGTTAATGGCTGTCTTAGGACATCCTCGTCCGGTAGGGTCACTCATGAGCCACAGGTGACACCAGACCGTCATCCAGCTACTGATGGCAAAATCATAACTAAAATAAATAATAATTAACTAATTAACTAAAATAAATAAAATAAATAAAAATAAAATAAATAAATGGCGAGATGGCTGGCCGAAATGTTAAAGCCAGTACGACAGTCCTTCGATCCAAAAATACTCAGAGATACATTCCAACTGGTGGAATTATTGGATACTATGGACATAAATACAAAAAAGGATCCAGGATATAGCCCCCCTTTCACAACGTTCCATTAGGGGAGACAGTGAAAATAATAGGGAAAAGTTGAAGCAAACAACAAAAATTGGGCATACCAACCCCTTTTCTGAGAGGCTACTACTCTATGTACCCCCAAAAATCCCATTCAATTTTTCTAACTAAGTCATACCGCCAAAATTTGACGAGTGGCCATGGGGATTTCCTCTTGGTCCATTCTAGCGGACTCTTCGGCACACTTAGAAGAAAAGAGATCCTCAGCTCAACAATTGGCCTTTTCCCGTCTTTATGTGGACGATATATAATTTCCCCACGACGACTACAAGCAACATCTTTTCCAGGCCACAATGAAAACCAAAAAAAACATTCCTATCAGGAAACAAACACAACAAAGCGTTACCTTTCTAATATTCAATGAGACGTAGAGCAGACGGAAAATTAAAGATCGTGTATCGCAAAGAAAATGGGTGGCCCAAAACCAAATTTTCAGAGCTTCACACCCGTCCAGTACAAAAGGGGCTTAGTACGGACCTTGTTTGACCGTGCTAGAAAGATATGACCCGGGAAAACTGAAGAGGATTTGAAACTCTGAAGAATGTACTTAAAACCTGAATGGGTACTCCACAGGATTTATTAAAGCGCCATTGCCAACAGCCCAAACCCAAAAGCAGACGAAACTACAGTCCCTAAACTCAAGGTATTCATCCAGCTAACCTTCGAGGGGATGACGTATTGCAACGTCGACAAGACCGGCTTACTACAGCAGTAGGTCGAACATTCTGTGCGGCAACTCCAGTCATTAGATGTAAAACCGTACCCATTCCTACACCAACAGTCAAAGAGCCTATACCTCTGTACGCCACAAACATTGTATTTACCAATTCACATGTAGAGTGCCAGGCCGTTTACATTGGTCGAACGGAGAGACAGCTTAACAAACGGGTGTCAGAACACATACCTCAATGGTTCAACAAGATACAACACACAGGAGATGCTAGCCGCGAGGAGCCGACACACCAGAAGCTCCCGGCGTCTTCAATCGGCAGGCACATTGTCGCCAGTGGCCATGTTGTGTCCAGAGACACTGCATTTCGCGTGTTGTTTAGAACACAAAAATACTCGCTTGTTAAAATTTGCAGAAGCAATTATGATCTATCAACGCAAGCCAGAATTGTGTAAACAGAAAGACATGTTAGTCAGCTTAAAATTACCGTGGTAGATAAGTGACATTACTGTGCGAATATGAGTATATTTCAACTTGAAGGATTTATCTAGTTAATTCACGTAAGTTGTGTGATTTCTGCAGTATGTACCTGACGAGATGCAGCGAAATATGCCAGGCAATAAATCGTGCAATCTATTGTTTGTGTCTTCGTTATTCAAATTCACTACGGGAAAACATTGTTTTAAAATAAATAAATTTAGAGTAGGAACATAGAATGTTAGGACATTAAATGAGCTAGGAAAGTTGACCAATGTTCTAAGAGAGATGGATAGCATGAAAATGAATATACTAGGCGTTAGTGAGATGATATGGAAGGGATCGGGCAAAAATTATAGCTGACAATCGCACAATAATTTATTCTGGAGGGGATACACATGAAAAGGTGTAGGAATAATATTAGATGAAAAAACCGCCAAGTCAATTAATGGATACTGGTGTATTTCAGATAGAGTTATTATGGTAAAAATCAAAGGCAAACCAATAGATATAAATATTATACAAGTATATGCACCAACAACAAGCAGTAGTGATGAAGAAATACAACACTTTTATGACGAAATAGAAATGGTGATGGCTCAAATTGGATCACAAGAAATAAAAATAATACTTGGTGATTTTAATGCAAAAGTAGGAAAGGGAAAAATGGAGGATGTAGTGGGGAATTATGGTTTAGGTACAAGAAATGAAAGAGGGGAAAGCTAATAGAATGGGCAAATATCAATTGTATGATAATTGGAAACACATGGTTTAAACACCATAAAAGACGACTGTACACATGGAAAAAGCCCTGATAAGAAAATACGCAACCAAATCTGACTACATACTAATTAATAAAAGATTTAGAAATGCTTTAATTAATGTAAAGACAATGCCTGGTGCTGACTGTCATAGTGATCATGTACCACTATGTGGACAAATAAAAGTAAAATTAAAGAGAGGGAAAAAATGGTTAATAACATGAGACTTAATAAAGAGGTTCTGAAAATAGATAAAGAAATGCAAGAACAATACAGAGTGACTGTGAAAAATAGGTACAATGCAATAGCTAAAATACAGAGTATAAATGAACAATGGGAAATGTTAAGGGACTCCATTCATCAAACTAGCAAAGAAGTATTAACGGAGAGAGGCAAAATAGCTAAGAAAAAATGGATTAATGAAGAAATCTTAAAACAGATGGACAAAAGAAAACAGAGTAAAAATGACAAACAAGAATATGCTAAGATAAATAAAGAAATAAAAGATAAATCTGGGAAGGCTAAAGAAAGTTGGTTAAACGAGCAATGCAAAATAATTGAATTAAATTCCATTAAAGATACAAAAAAATATGCACAGACAAATCAGTGAGCTTACAGGAAGAAAAATAAGAATACATACAGGGTGTTTGAAATCAAAAACAGGAAAGATATTATTAGAGGAAGGCGCTATAATGAAGAGGTGGAATGAGTATATAAGAGAATTATATGATGGAGAAAGGGAAGCATTAACAGAAGATAGTAACTTAGAAGGTCCACCTATTCTGAAAGAAGAAGTCGCTGACGCTATGAAACGTATGAAGAAAGAAAAAACAGCTGGGCCAGATGAAATCACAATAGAAGAATTAGAAGTATTGGGAGAATTTGGAGTAGATATATTAACCAAAATGTTGAATGCTATTTACAGCAGTGGATATTTACCCAGTGATATGCTGAGATCTGTATTTATAGCTATACCAAAAAGACCAGGAGCAATTGATTGTGAAGATTTTCGTACAATTAACCTTATAAACCATATCACTAAGCTTCTACTCAGAATCATAATGAGAAGAACCAAAAAGAAAATAAAAATGGAAATTAGTGAAGAACAGTATGGATTTGTGGAAGGAAAGGGCACAAACAATGCAATTTATACATTACGGACACTAATAGAAAGGTCAATAGAGAAACAGAGAGACATATATTTGTGCTTCATAGATTATACTAAGGCATTTGATAAAGTAAAACATGATGAACTGATTAAAATGTTGGAAGATATCAACATTGATGGAAAAGAGTTAAGAATAATAAAGAATGTTTACTGGAACCAAGTAGCAGCAATTAAAATGGGAAATAAAGAGGGTAGTTACGAACAGATAAAGCTAGGAGTACGACAAGGGTGTGTCTTGTCACCAGATCTTTTCTCCCTGTATAGCGAAGTAATAATGAGAGAAATCAAAGAGATGCCAGGAATACTAGTTGGAGGTTATAATATAAATAATATACGCTATGCAGATGACACAGTATTGGTGGCGGACAATTCAACAGACCTACAACAATTATTAGATGTTGTAGTAACAGAGAGTGCAAGGAAAGGACTCTCCTTGAATATCAAGAAAACAGTAACAATGGTAATATCAAAGAAAATAGTGACACCAAAATGTGACATAGAAATAGAAGGGAAAATCCTTAACCAAGTGGATAAGTTTAGATACCTAGGGGCATTTATAACATCAGATGGAAGATGTACAACAGAGATTAGGAGCAGAATAGGGCAGGCAAAAGCCGCATTTTAGAAAATGAAGAGTATCTTGTGCAATAAGTAGCTATCACTGAATGTAAGAAAGAGAGTGCTGAAATGCTATGTAGAATCAGTTTTGCTGTATGGCAGTGAATCTTGGAATGTAAATGAACAAATTAAGAAGAAATTAGAAGCAACAGAGATGTGGTTCCTGAGACGAATGTTGCGAATTCCTTGGACTGCCAGAGTAACTAACGACGACTGCCTGAAACAGGCTAATGAAACTAGAACATTATATACAACAATAAGACAGAGACAAACATCTTTCTTCGGTCACGTGATGAGAAGAGAGGCATTGGAGAACATCGTATCAACTGGAAAGATCGAGGGGAAGAGAGGCAGAGGCAGACCAAGAGAAATGATGCTGGATGGATTGAGACGGTGGCATGGAGGAATATCAGCAGCAGAGTTGATCCAGAAAACCAAAGACCGAGATCTATGGAGAGCCATGAACGCCTACGCCAGCCGGCACGGCACTTGATGATGATGATGATGATGTCATGGAAACCATATCTTCGCACTACACATTGTCTATTAATCTAATCTATGTATCCCCCTATGTAGAAAGGTGTGAGACAGGGATGTGTAATGTCTCCAGATCTGTTTTCCATGTACAGTGAAAATATTTTCAGAAATATTGAAGATATGTAAGGAATCAACATTGGGGGACGATGCATCAATAACATTAGATATGCAGACGATACAGTCTTGATTGCAGACAATGAACAGGACCTGCAACATTTAGTAGATGCAGTTGTTACACACAGTGAACAACGAGGGTTAGAATTAAATTGTAAAAAGACACAGATTATGGTCGTCACTAGGAAGAACGAAATACCACAATGTAATATACAAGTAAATGGGAATATTCTTCAACAAGTGAATAGGTACAATTATCTCGGAACAGTAATAACAGCTGATGGGAGATGCCTTGAAGAAGAGATTAGAACAAGAATCGCCATGTCTAAGGTAGCCTTTAGCAAGATGAAAAACATACAGGTGAAAGAACTCCTCCTTGGGGAACACCTTGCTCCAACAGCATCATTTTGCTGGTTTGTCCTTGTACTTTTGTCCTGGCAGTTCTGTTCTCAAGGTAGTGGCTGATCCATTTATACATTTTGCCACAAACATGCATTTTTAGCATGTTTTACTTTCAGTCCTTCCTTCCATACTTTATCAAAGGCTTTTTCTAAATCTATCCAGACCGCTAGTGTGTAATTTTTCTCTTGGAAGGCATCCTCTATTTCCTGAGCTATATAGGTTATTTGATCTTCAGTGGATCTGTACTTTCTGAATCCTGCTTGGTGTGGTGTTAAGAGTTTGTTTTCTTCCAGATGCCATGTTAGCCTGCCATTGATAATGCGTTCCATTAATTTTCCTACACAGCTAAGTAGACTGATAGGTCGATAGCCATTTGGTTCTTCCAGGTCTTTTCCTTTCTTTGGGACTGGTATTAGTATAGCTTCCTTCCATGCCTGTGGGACTATTCCCCTCTTCCAGCTGTAATTTAGGACTGCTAGTAGTTTCTTTTTTGCCTTAGTGCCTAGTCCTATTAGCATTTCATTTGTGATTCCATCCTTTCCTGGTGATTTCTTCTTTTTTAGGGTATTCATTGTCCTGTTCCATTTCTTCCATTGTTAGATTTGCCTATCATATATTCTGCTGCTGTCTCTGTATTACTATGATGTATCTGTTTATCTTTGATTGCTTTCTTCTGTTCGGTTGTAATATCAATGTGGTTTGCACTGGCATAGTGTTCCATTAGTGCATTTGCAGCCTTTTTTCCTGTAAGCAAGACATTTCCTTGTTTAATTGTTATTTGTTTGTTTCTAGGTCCTTCATTGTTCATGGCTTTCACTAGTTTCCATAGTTTGTTTCCATCCCTGTCAAAATTCAGGTTTTCTGTTTTTTCCCTCCAACAATCTCTTGTTGTTTGATTTACTGTTCTTTTATATTTTGCTGAGATGGCTTTGAGAGAGATGTTCGCTTCAGTTGTTTGTTCTCTCTCTGCTAGTCTTCCTGGCATCTTCAACTTTGTCCTCCAAAATTTGTAGTTCTTCAGTCCAGTATGGTTTGTAATTTTTCCTCGCCCCTCTTGGAATAGACTCAGTGGCTGCCTGTATTATTGCTCTGTTAAAACTTTCTACCATTTGCTTCATGTTGCCATATCGTGTATTTATGTTTTCACAATATTTGTCTGTTAGTATGGCAAATCTGTCCCAATCTGCTCGTTTGTAATTCCAGCGGGGCAAAGGCTTTTGCTCCTGTGGAACATACTCCATATTCATTACTAAGCTTGATTGGTCTGTGGTCACTACCTGCTAATTGGTCAAGCACATGGCGATCGATTTTGTGGAGGATGTCTCCTGTGCAGAAAGCTAAGTCTAGAGTAGAAGTGGTAATCCATCTTCTGGAGTAGAAGCTCGGTGTGTCATCCGCTTTGTTGAGTAGATGGAGATTTGAGTCTATTTCCCAGTCCTCCACTTCATCTCCTCTTTTGTCAGTATCTGGGTATCCCCATCTTTCTGAACGGCTATTAAAGTCTCCGACAATAATGCAATTTGTGTCAGTTATTTTCATGTTTGAGAGTGTAAGGTCCTTATCTGCCGGGCTATACAGATTGTAAATTCTTATTTTCACGTCCTTTATCATTATATCAACACCTATAATTTCCTGTTTGGTTGTCAGAGATCACAGATACTTCGCTGCAAGGTATTGTACTTTCGTGTAAGTATTAGAACTCCTCCTTTGTGTCCTTCGCGGTCGAAACGTGTGGCCTGATATCCTCTGACTGAGAATTTGCGATTGGCGTTGAGGTGTGTCTCTTGAATGCATGCCACATCTATTCTATCTGTATGAAGACGCTGTGTTAGGGAGACTTTCTTGTTATAAACTCCTTCGGCATTCACTGTAGTATGTTGAGTGTCCGGGGTGTTTGGTCAAGTAGCTCTTAACCTACTCCTCTGTGCCTTGACTCCACAGCACAGGGGAAGGTGACCACCAGTAGTCATGGGTGGACCCCCTCGAGGCAGGGGGTCCCGGCACTATCACCGCCTGATGGGACTTCACGGGATTAGCACCATAACGATTAATTTTCATCTGTGGCATCATGAAATGATAAAGTTACGTTTCACTTCTTTGTCAAGCCTGTGGCTCAGTACATCCGATTTTGACAAGCATTTTTCGGGATGCTTTCCCTAGCCTTTGTCTGTCTCCAGTCTACCTACAAGGCAGCAGGTTTGTGCGTCTCTTCGTCTGGTCCCTCTCCCTTGACCTGTCCGACATGGGTGACCCTACCAGTAGCTGTGCTATCGTCGGCATAGCTCTTGGGGTCATTGGAACGCACAAGCTCCTGTACCTCGCCAAGGTGGACGCACGGCAGAGGGGATCTGTGGTCTTAATCCCCCACCCCTGGAAACCCGACAATTCCCCCCCCCTCTTCCTGGCTGAGAACAACTGCTCTAGTACATCCCCTCTGTCCATGTCCCTGCACCAATGGTAGGTGGTTGTAGAGCTGGTGTATCAACATTCACCTTCCTGCACACCCTTCCATGACCTGGGTAATAGATATACTCAAGTTACGGAAACCACCCATGCCACAGCCATACATTCTCAATTGTCTGAAATCTGGTTACAGATACAATAATAGCAAATGAAGAAGTGTTCAAAAGCAATATCAGTACAGCAGCAGCAGCCGCCTTCTCCATTCTCAAACTAAAGGTTGTTTTACACACTCCGTTTTGTGCGGTAATGACTTCTGACACCAGTCGAGAAATCCCAACCTGAGTTGGGCCCCTCAACACTGATCCATTACAGCTCAGACGACTTGTCTCAGTCAAAAGGATGCATAGAAGGTAGAAAGTTGATACTCCGGCTTCAAAACCACGTGCAGTGAATTGACAGAGCTGAGACTATAAATGGCAGCTTTATGATGACACATCTCTTGACCTGACCACACGACCTCATCACCCCGCGGACTAGCACACCACACCCCGACTGCGTCTGCCAGTAGACAACCTTCACCTTCACCCTAGTGTTTAAACATAAATAAGATGCAATACTCGCTGGATAGAAACACCAACATTCTTGAAGACCCAGAACTGGTCCGGTCACCCACCACTTTCATACTAAACTGGAACAAGCAATCGCTACCTTTGTGTTAAACCGACACTTGGTGACCTGATTATAACGGCTTGAGGGCGCTTGAGGCGAGCCCGTGGCGCTACATCAAAATACAATGTGATCAAGCTTGACTTAGCAGCCTGTTGAAGCTGAAAGGATCCCTTCCCGACCCTGTTAGAGGTTGTGCACTTTTATACCAGTGCCGTGTTAGTCTAGTGGATTGTCACTCCTCCGCCGGCTCGGGTTCGGATCTGCATTGGGGCCAATTTTAAAAATTAACTAGGGCTTCCAGGTCGACCCAGTTTAAAACTGGTACCAGGAAATGTCTGGGGAACTAAAGGCGACCGGCACATCATCCACGGCTGTAGGTCAGCATGGCCGAATGGGTGACAGCGCTTGTTCTTAAACTTCCGGTTTGCCAATGCAGAGGTAGCGGGTTCAATTCCTGCACCGGTCAGTTGGCCCAAAGTGTTGACTTCTCGTCATTGACTTAGGGTCGTAAATTACAAGTACCTCAGAAGTCGCTTGATGGCGAGAGATACTGATAATAGAGAAAGCCAATGCAAACCCAACATCACCGCACTAGAAGCAGTAGCAAGTGTCAGGGCTACGGCTGAGTTTAAAGCGAGCGAACGCAAAACAAAAAAACAAAAAAATCCACCGGTGCCGATGGGTCTATATAAAATATAGGCGCACAGCTAATCCATAGTGCACAGCAAGCGTATACATGGTACTTGCGTCTGTATACAGGCGCAGTACACACAGAAGTCATGGCAGTAAGTAAAGCAATAAAATGGCTCGAGACACAGACATTAAATAGGGCATGTTTCCTTAGCGACTCAATGAGCATGCTCAAGAGGATAGAGACGGGTGGATCCGAAGAGAGTGGTTGCTGTCTCTGGAGCGGTCTCGGCTGACAAAGATTAGTTTCACCTTCGTGCCAGGGCATGCGGGAGTACAAGGAAATGAACAGGCTGACAAGCTCGCAGGTAGCGCTACTGTGGAGGGCGGACGCGCCATGGACCAGGCTGACATTCTGAACGCTCCACGAGAAGTAAGACTTTTGCGAGAACCAAGTGATGACTGCGAATCTACAACCATGGTCAGACTGCGAGAAAAACAAATTAAAAGAGGTGACCAAACAAGAACACTACGCAGGAAGCCAAAGAAGATTGATAAACCAACACAGAACTGGTGTCGTTAGCCGCTACACGCTGCGGGATTTGCTGAGGAGGGGATCCGAGCACTTATGGACTGAATGGTACGATGTGCAATGAGGATGATCTGTCGACTAACTAACTAACTATCTTCCTTGGAACACGCCAACCTAAGAAATGGCTACCAGACTTTTTTAAAAACCAGATAATATTCAGAATGAGGAGCGGCTGGCCGAGTGGCTAGAACGCCGAATTCTCCTTCGGGAGACTCGCATTCGAATTCTCGGTAAGGTGTGGGATTTTTTTTTCTGTCGGGGGCAAAAAGAAAATCCTAACCTGCACAGTTGGCGGCGACTGCACTAGCCAGGTGGCCTTAATTCCTCAGGCTCAAAATCCCCAGCCATACACCGCAAGGTACTATATTGGCAGTAAATGAAAGTTTTTGACAGTGACAATATGCAGAATGTGGGCTGGAATGATATATACACATATAGGGATGTGAAACCAGTCTTAGTTTAGTTTAGTTTATGGATCAACATCACGGCACACGGGTGCAACCCATAAGTGCTCCGTTCTCCTCCTAACTCAAACCTGAGTCTGGAGAAACTCAGCTCAGTGCACGAACTGCGTAGCACCGCCGAGGATCCTGAAATACTTTGGGTAGAGTTTTAACTCGAAATTTTGCCCGGGCAGCGCCGTTAGGCTACTCTTTTTCGATTTCCAACTGCCAAGGGATTTTTTACGTGCGCAACAATACACACGGGCTTCCGATCTCACTACCCAGAGACCAGAGGAAATTACTGGAAGTCCCGGTGGATTTTTTAAAATAAATCCTGGTCCTCACCGGGGCCTGAACCCGGGACCTCCAGCACTCGAGGCGGACACCATACCTCGAGACCACGCAGCCCCCCAGTCTGAAACAAGTCAATGTATTTAAGTATTTGAGGTGATGGGTACACACTTCAACGAGTAGTGACGAGAGAGAGAGAGAGAGAGAGAGAGAGAGAGAGAGAGAGAGAGAGAGAGAGAGAGAGAGAGAGAGAGATAGATAGAGAGATAGAGAGAGATAGAGAGAGATAGAGATAGAGAGATTGAGAGAGATAGGGAGAGATAGAGAGAGAGGTAGAGAGAGAGAGATATAGAGAGAAAGAGAGAGAGAGATAGAGAGAGATAGAGAGAGAGAGAGATAGAGAGAGAATGAAGGAAAGAAGGCATGAGGGGGGATGGAGACAGAAGGAGTCAGATAAAAAAGAGACAGGGGTTAGGAGAGTCAGAAGTAAATTGGGACTGACATATGCCCGGGTGGACTGCTGTGATGGTCGTAGCGCCAGGGCAGAGAAGGTCTGTTCTGGAGAGGTTGTCTATGACTGTGATGTCATCATGCTTCAGAAGTTGTACATGGCAGCTATCGGTGTCCCGTATATCTGTGCTACATGAAGGCAGGTGCACTGGGTATCTGTAATTAGGCAAATCATAATAATTCAAATGAATTTTATAATGACATAGAGTCTGCTTTAAAGAAATATAAAAATTCAGAAATAAACATCACATTAGGTGACTTCAATGCAAAAGTGGGTAGTCAAGGTGATGGATACACAGTAGGAAACCATGGTTTGGGAGAGAGAAACGAAACAGGATACAGACTTATAGAACGGGCAAAAGAGCAGGAAATGATTGTAGGAAACACCTGGTTTAAACAACACCCTAGAAAATTATGGACACGGAGGAGTCCTGACAGCAGGATTAGAAACCAGACTGATTACATTCTGATTAGCAGAATGTTTCGAAATGCGTTAACAATTGCAAAAAGAGAAATGACAAGGAAGTACAAAACAAATTCAACATAGAAGTACAGAACAGAATTGATATAGTGTCTTATCTAGTGATCCTGTTTCAAGATGTGGATGATCAATGGGAAATGTTGAAGAATTCAATCCGTTTGGCTGCAGAAACAACTATTCCAAAATTAAAGAAAGTGGGTCGTAAGAAATGGTTGACTAAAGAAATTTTACAACTAATGGAAACAAGAAGACTCAACAAAAATAATCCTGCCAAATATGAAGAAATTCACAGACAAGTCAAAATATCTTACATTATGTAAGGTGGCAAAAGAAGCATGGCTTGAGAAAAATTGCATAGAAATTGACAAACAACATAACAGTCAAAATACCAAATCAACGCACAAAAGAATTCAGGAACTTACTAATAAAATGTGAACGCCTGATGCGTCACAATAAGAGATAATAAGGCAATAGATAGTAGTGCCACCAAAACCATTCGTGGGATTGGGAAGTACAGTTCAACGACCAGAATTGTTTTTTTTAAATAGTTAGAGGTTGAGCGGGAGAGGATGACCGGATAGCGGCAAGGCCATCTTCCATTGTTAACTAATGGTTTCTCAGGGAGAGGAGTGCCGGTTGTAATCTACACTTTGGGTTCAAGCTGCCAGGTGAACAACGGTGAACTTTGGAGGCAGCATAATTTATGAGTACAGGCTGCATTGGAAGTGACCTTGGCTGTCAGAAGGGAACGCCATACTCCAAATTTATGGTAGCGGGAGAAAGTACATGAACTCAGGATCATGGACCCGATCATGAACTCGAGAAACAATGTAGATTTGGGTTAATGATATGCATATTAAGCAGGGTACGCAAGGTACTGATTGGAGGACCTTAGCGGGACGAGAGAGGGCATGGTCACGTGATTCCGGAAAGGCGCCAACTCGAGAAGTGATATATACTTTAGGATCCAGTCAGTTGAGAGAGTCGAACAGGAGAGAGGACAGTTGAGAGTGGACTCCGGGAGCGGCGGGGGTCTGGGCCCTTTTGGGGCAGCCCAAGGAACATAGTAACAGGACTTCAGAAATTGTGGCTAATCCGTGCCCAAGTCTGTATAGTATCTGGAGGAGGAGGAAGTGAAGGAAGACGGACAAGCGCCCATGCTAGAACTCGTCTGAATCACTAATAGGAGAGAGAACGACTAAGGATCTGTGAACGGAACCTACCCAAGGCAGATAAGCCAAAGAAGGGAAAGACACGCAGAGTCCGAGGGTCGCTAAGTGCAAGAAAGCCACTTGAGTTAAGAGGACCGCCAGCTAAGGAGACCGCTCATTAGTTGCAGTAAATGGCTAAACGTCAGATAGGACGACAATAGCCAGAGACACTGCGGTTGGAACCACGCAGGAGACTAAAAGTCAGATAGGACGGAAAGGTCAAGTGGGGTCCACGACAAGCAATTGATTGGGCAGAGACAAATGAAACCCAGAAGGACAACGGGACGACAGAAGCTGAATGTAAGTTGACGTAAGATTTAGACCTAATTAGTAATATTGTATATTATAATCAGGTATCTTAGTTTAGAGAGCTATAGCAAACTACCGTAGGTGAACTTACCGCGTAATAATGAACGACCGACAAATGTCAGGACTGAGTGCAACGTCCTGCAAAGGACCCACATCTAACTAGCTAGCTAACTATAATAGCAGTCTAAGCAAGGAAGCATTGACAAACTACTGAACATTAACCCGCTAAGGAGTCGCGACCCGGCAAAGGATCAGGACTGAATGCGACGTCCTGCATATGACCTATATTTAAATGGCTGACATAGAGTGATGGGAGTCAAATTAATCGGTTAGATAAGCAGAGTGTAGATAAACTATATATGTGCATGTAAACCAAGCAATTTGACTACAAGATTAATGATAACTAGGCGGGTCAACACGGCATGTAAATACGAAAAGGTGGTAGTACTGCGAGAATATAAACACGCGACCAAACACAACAGACGACAGAAGAGGATAGGAAGACACTCGCGCCCACTAGGTCAACCAGATAATACAAAACAGGTGGGCGGGCCAGGACAGGTAATTACAACCTCGGCCAGAAATGACGGCACGGGATGGAATGCGCTTGTCTTTTGTTCGCTAGACGGAGGTGAAAAGGAGGTCGCGTTTCTGTTGCTGTGTAGTTAAGTTGGCCTTGCGGGGTACAGGCAGCGAGTTCAAATCTCCGGGTAAATGGTTAAATACTTTTAGGTTTATGTTGGCTGTAGGCGGCGCGTCGGGAAATAGGCGATAATAATGTTAGTTAAATATATGTAGGCAATAGATTACTGTGTTTACAATACTGTTGTTAATTTATGTTATGGCTAAGATATATTAATACTAGCATAGATAGAGAAGCAATAGATACTAAGGACTTTGTAGGTAGTGAAAGACTAAGGTTTATTCTTACATAACACTCACGGGTATTGTTTTATAATGTTTCAGGCATTGCATGGGTAAACTGGAGATGCCTAGACATACCGGGCATATCTGAATAAACAGTTACCCGCTGAACAAGTTGGATGGGAGCGAATTAACTCCCTGAGTATATGGATTGAGGGATCAATCTATGGATCAATGGGTATTTGGGCTAAATACATGGACCACTAATAAGCCTACGGAAAGATAGTTACGAAACAAAGGCCGGTGTAATTCCTAGCTTTAGTCCTTTGCTTCATGCGGTTAATAGGCGGTCATAGGTGGCATTCCCCTAACATCCAGTTGCATAGTCTGCTATACTATCTATCTCTCCCTTGTGAGGTAATGCAGTATTGTATTATTAGAGTTGATTATGCATTATGTGTCTGCAATGCGTGTAATGCCGGCTTCGTGGCTTAGAGGTTATGACTTTTCTCCGTAATCTCGTATACTCTCGTCGGCAACGTGATGACGGTTCAAATCAGTAGTGGTTCGAATCGCATCGGTAACTTACGGGGTATGTGAGCCGGCCGCTCAGAAAGCAATGGCAAACTACTGAGCGTAATCTTGCCAAGAGATCAACATACAGCTGAAAGATGCTGGTGTTGACAGCTAAGTCCTGTAAAGGATATGCTAAAAAAAAAAATGCATGTAATGGTTACTCTATGCGATTATGTTGCAGATTGTCACTCTGTTACTGTTCAGAAGGAAATAAATATATGTTTGAGTTGCCTTTTATTTCGACTTGTCAATCTGAGATTGTGTAGATTATAGTAGTTTAGAGACATTGTGAGGTGGGCTGTACATCTCTCCTATAACCTGATATCATACACCACGGGACATTGATGGTGCAATAGTATAATTAACTATTGTTCTCACGCGGAGACACGAACCTAAATCTTTCGTATCCCTTACTTTCATCTCTATCACCTCCTTCCCTCTCTCATCTTTCCTCATTATCAAAGGTAGTGCGTAATAGGCAGAGTTCGACTGAGGAACGAACTTTTAGGCTTCACACTATTTATATCATTTCCCTCATCCTCTTCTTTCCCTTCTCCTTCTCTCCTCCCTTCCTCTCTCCTTCTTATACCTCTTCTTTTCTCTCTGTCACAACAAGAACAAATACATCAGCTGGCTGTCTAAAAACAAAAGATGGCAAAATCATAATAGAAAAAGATCAGATTCTACATGTATGGTCAGATTATGTGAAAAACCTTTATGATGATAACAAAGATGAACAGTATGATATTAGAATTAATAATGAACGACCGCCAATTTTGAAGATTGAGGTTCGGAATGTTCTTAAACATATGAAAGCTGTCAAGACCCCCGGTTCAGATAACATCACAACAGAAATGATTAATGCGTTAGAAGAATATGGAATAGATCAAGTCACCAGACTGCTAAACACAATATATGATACCGGAGATAAACCTTCTGAATTATGTAATTCTATATTTATTGCAATCCCAAAGAAATCAAGAGCCCTGGAACGTGATCAACATCGAACAATTATTATAATGAGTCACATCACGAAGATTTTGCTACGAATTATCATGCAAAGAGTGAGGAAGAAAATACAACCTGAAATAGGAGAAGAACAATGTGGGTTTGTAGAAGGAAAAGATACAGTAAATAGTGTGCATATGCTGTGTGTTTGTAGAAGGAAAGGGTACAGCAAATATTATGTATATGAACGTTCTTTAGAAGTAAACAAAGATATACATTGATTATGTGGTTGTTTCGGGATTTGAAATTTAAATATTGAGCACAACCCACTACTGGCAACGCCGATCACATTCTGGTATGAACCTAAGGCCTATCCACGTCAATATATACGTCCAGTAGTGGGTTGTGCTCAATATTTAAAGATATACATCTTTGCTTTATTCACTACACAAAGGCTATCGATAGAATAAGACATGTCAACATGGTAGAGATGCTTGCAGATCAACAAATTGATGGGAAAGACATTAGACTTATAAAAAAACATATATTGGAAACAACAAGCTGCCATAAGAATTGATAATGAAGTGGGTCAACATCAGGCTATTAAGAGAGGTGAGAGACAGGGATGTGCAATGTCTCTAGATTTTTTTTCCTATACATTGCAGACAATGAGCAGGATCTGCAACAATTAGTAGATGCGGTTGTTGCACACATTGAACAACTAGGATTATAATTAAATTGTAAAAAGACACTGATTATGGTCGTCACTGGGAAAAAAGAAATATCACAATATAATATACGAGGGTAAGTTAATAAGTAAGTCACAAATGGCTGTATAAAAATAACTAAATATGATGACAACTTAAAACCAATTTATTTTTATCCATACATTGTCCCTTTATTTCTCAACATAATTTCCACCAACAATGATGCACTTATCCCTTCGTTTTATCAGTTCTCCCAAACCACAATACATAGAACTGCGTGCTCAGTTTTCTAAACCACGTTTTCACTTCACATTCAACTTCGGCGTCATTCGCGAAATGGCTCCTGTCAAAGTGGGTTATCAGTGTTTATGCTGATAAATGTTTGTCCTGTAAAGCGGCGCATAGCTGGGTAGAAAAAGTTACATGGGTGAGTCAATAAGTAAGTCACACAGTTCTGTGGAATGGCCGGTAAATGAAAACAAAACATGCGGTTCTATCCAGCCGGTTTGGGAGGACTGATAAAACAATGCATCAATGTTGTTGGAAAATTATGTTGAGAAATAAAGGGACAATGTATGTATAGAAATAAACTGGTTTCAGGTTGTTATCATATGTATTTATTTTTCTACAGCCATTTGTGATTTACTTATGAACTTACCCTCGTACAAGTCATATGTTTTGCATATCCTTTACAGGACATCGCTGTCAACATCAGCATCTTTCAGCTGTATGTTGATTTCTTGGCAAGATTACGCTCAGTAGTTTGCCATTGATTTCTGAGCGGCCGGCTCAGTTATCCCGCAAGTCAGGAGCGGGGGTCGAACCACTCCCAGCTGTCGCCCTGCTACGAGACTCTGCGTGATAAACGGGATTACGGAGAAAGTGTTGTAACCCCTCGGCCAGGGAGACCGGCCTCGTACAAGTAAATGGGCATATTCTTCAACAAGTGAATCAGTACAATTATCTCGGATCAGTCATAACATCTGATGGGGGATGCCTTGAAGAGATTAGAACAAGAATCGCCATGGCGAAAGTAGCCTTTAGCAAGATGAAAAAACTTACTGACCAATAAAGAGATGTCAATTGAAACGAGAAAAAGAATGTTGAGGTGCTACATAGAGCCTGTTCTTTTGTATGGATGTGAAGCTTGGACAATGTCAAGCTGAAAAAACATCTTATGGCTGTGGAAATGTGGTTTCTGAGGAGAATGCAAAGAATACCATGGACAGACAGAAAAACCAATGACCAAGTACTGCAAGAAACAAATGAAAATCGTAAAATGATTAGAGAAATTAGACGCAGAGTCAACATTTTTCGGGCATGTTATGAGAAGAAATGAACTGGAGAACTTGGTGACAACTGGCAAGATCTAAGGGAACAGACCAAGGGGAAGACCGAGAAGTAAATACCTGGATGGCTTGGCCATATGGCATGGTCGAGACAGAAACACGGAGCTGATCCACGACTCTGGTGATCGAGTGAGATGGCAGAACATGACCGCCCACACTTTCCGGCATGGCACATGATGGATGGATGTACTGGGTATATTTGTGTAAGCGCCATATTTGTATACACCTGTCGAAGCTGGATGGGTCAAGTGGTCACTCTCACCTCGCCCGCCTTTACTTTCCACGGCAAATTTTAAGCTGGATGGACTTGGGAGTCCAGGTCTGTAAAAAAAACTCTCCGTTTCTACAGTAGTCGGGAGATAAACAGAATACAGTAGTGGGCCTATCATGTACAGTAGTCGGGAGATAAATAGAATACAGTAGTGGACCTATCATGTACAGTAGTCGGGGGATAAACAGAATACAGTAGTGGACCTATCATGTACAGTAGTCGGGAGATAAACAGAATACAGTAGTGGACCTATCATGTACAGTAGTCGGGAGATACAGAATACAGTAGTGGACCTATCATGTACAGTAGTCGGGGGATAAACGGAATATAGTAGTAGATCTATCATGTACAGCAGTAGGGAGATATTACGGAATACAATAGTGGACCTAATACGTACAGTAGCAAGGCGAAAAACCTCAGCAAAGTTGTCTTCAAGCGTCGTGTCTATGTGGGTGCTGGCAGGAGACAGCTTGACTCGCGGGGCCGAACGCCACTGACATAGACTGACATGGCCGAGAATGTGGAGATAACAATGTTGCCAAATGGGAAAACACGAACTGGTAACTATCGCTTGACATTTAAAGACAAGCCAGTCTTCTAACAGAAGAAGGGCGCTATCTTTGAGCCCTCTCCATGTTATCACAGAAGGTTCAAGGCGTGAAACCAGATAGCGGTGGAGAGGTATCAGCTGCAGGAATCTTGTTGGTTCACAGTTGTTAGCGCCAGGTTCAGATAGTTCTTCTACTCTACAAACACAGAAGTTCAATGATGCAGACATTAGGGTGACCCAGTTCCAACAGAGGACAACAAAAAGCAAGCTTCTGGGGGCATCACTATAGACTAGACTGGAAACAAGCCAGCATAAAAACGTTTTCTATTTTCATGTCTTTCTTTCCCCTTTTCAGCTCTCTCTCTCTCTCTCCCCTCTCTCTCTCTCTCTCTCTCTCTCTCTCTCTCTCTCTCTCTCTCTCTCACCACACACACACACACACACACACACACACACACACACACACACACACACACGCACGGACACACTGGTTTGTTTCCAATAAACACCTCACATATTCCAGCTCCACCAAGAAAAATAGGGTGGCGGGTAGGGGTTTCCCCTATCAAATGAGAAGTAAGGTGCCTCCTTCCTCCACTATCCTACTGGATACCATTGGGTAAGGTGGAGTACCCGCTTATCCCTCAGCCTCCCTATCAGGGTTAAGTGAAGCTATGCGTGCAGGTAGTGGATGAAGTTGAAGAGCAGCCAACAGATAGTTTTAGGTTATGGTCTCCAGCTTCACGACGAGGATCTCTTTTAGGGAGACAATGGCTACGGTATTCGATTAGTATGGTCACTGCTAAGAAGGAAAGCAATGGCAAACTACCTTCTGTAAAGATGCCAAGAAAATCATGTGGTTGTATTCAAAAGCTAATGTGGTTGGATTTGAGCCTCTGTGGTATGTTAAAAGAAATAGGGGATGAATTCCAAAATACTAATAGCCAACTGTTATAAAGAAACTTGAAATGGTTCGATAAGACTCTCTAGGGGTGGAGACTAGATATAAAGTAATGTTTCCTAACAGAGGGCCAATAGAGCACATGAAAGTTACTGAAATCTCGAGAGGAGATCACTCACTCTTGGTACATCAAAAGTTCGTGTGGTTATCCCGTCACTTTTAGCTCCATAGTGATGTCCTTTGACAAGTAGTGTCAAGGGAAACAAACATAACTACTTGAGCATAAGGTAACAAATAAATAAACAACTCCTCAGTATAACCTATAACATATTGGGATAACATGGGGAAGGGGTGTGTGAGTATGCTCATATGACACAGCATATTTTACACAACTGAAAATAAAATAATGAACAAAACATTAACACCTCAATACAAGACATACAAATTATCTATATCTGCCAGTTAATCTGCCAAGGTTGCAATCCTTCA
>JACEFZ010023336.1:0-31462 GCA_014155875.1 Cepaea nemoralis
GAAGGGGGGCGCCCACGTTCACACATGTCAGGGTCTTACAATCTAATGAATCTGGCTCGCTGGACCACATATGCGAGAAATACACAAGTACAGAATGATTTGATGGACACACGGTAACACTAAGTTTGATGGTTTTTTTACACTTCACATGAAAAACAATCAAATTCGGCATGTGGCCATCACAAGGTGAATATCAAAACCCTATACATAATACATCAATCTCACAACTCAAACCCACAGCTAGCATTTTTTTCTATCTTCTCACAAGAGCTACGAGCAATCGACTTTCAGGCACAAAAACACAAGAGCCGTTTTCATACCGCAGTCTCGTCCGATCCCCTAGCCGTGTCTGCCGTTTCCCGCTCACAGTGCTTGCCCTGGGGATTCGAGGGCGGCGAGAATTGCATGGCACGTTGTACTGACTTGACCGCTGACGGTCACTCTCTCTCGTCAGCAAAACCCTGTGAATAGGGAACTGGTGTTCGTGGCGGGCTAACGATGTCGCGGCTTTAAAATGGGGATTATGACAGATGGGCGGGTAGATAAAGAATTGGACAGACGGACCGACTCGAAAGACAGACAGACATGCAGGCTGGCAGGCGGGTAGGTAGGTAAGTAACTAAGCAGGTGGATGAGTGGGTAGGTAGGTAAGTAAGTAGGTGGGTAGGAGGGTAGAAGGTAGATAGACGGGCAACAGTAGGCATTAACATGTAGGTAGAAATAGGTGGGAAATTAAGTGGGTAGGTAGGTAGGCAGGCAGGTAGGTAATTAGATAAAATGATTAAGAGTTGGATTAACTGATGTTTGCATAATCCTCTAGTCATCACCATTTAACATTTCCCAACATACTGTCATGAACTTCTTCCCCTCTACATTCTCTCCCCCCCCCCCCCCCCCCAAACCCCAGCCGTCTCTTGCAGACAAAACGAACTTCTCCCAGCAGAAGCTATTTGCCAGCAGCCAGACGCCAGTCCTTGTAATAAACACACAGATAGGCACGGAATGTGTCTGTTTGTCAGAAATACCGTCAAATACGCACCGAAGTAAACGCGAGCTAACTGTCTTGAATCTGTCTTCGCCTCTAATCCCTCTTCCCCGTCTCTTGCAGACAAATGCGTATATCCTTTGTGAAACTATTTACAAGCTGCGAGACCCAATTTATTGCTTGAAACGCTCTGGTGGTAAAAACTCAACATTTTATTTCAACAGACCGTTATAGGAGTTGAACCCGCTACCCCGGCATCAGCACACAAGATGCTTAAGGACAAGTGCTCTTATCCATTCGGAAATGCTGACTTCCGCTCCCTCACTGTGATATGACCCAATATAAATATCGTTCTCTCGCTTAGCGAGACGACAGGAATTCAGAAGAAGCTGGGAAGAAAAAAGAAAAGAAGAAGCCCAAGAAATTCAGGGGGAAACCGATGGAATATCCAGTCTTACACTACGACTGTGAGACCGACTTTGAGTACTATATAGATGACGTTAAAATCGTCCCATGGCTGACCACAGAGGAAGAAAACTTAAGGCAGCAGATACTCAAACGCGACAGTGAAAATAGGCACAAGGAGGAAAATGAAAACATCTAAAAGCAACTACAGACAATATACAAAAAAAGGAGGCAAAAAGACCAAATAAAAAGTCCTTTTAAGGACTGCAACCAGTCAAGCCAGACGAGCCAGAAGCTTTCACTAACAAAAGAAGCCACCGGAGGAGACGTGAACAAAGGACAGCCGCCGACCAACCCCTCAGCTGACGTCGCAGACACAAACGCTTACATAAATAGTTCGAGATTGGACTTACTCGTAAGAGCGCACAAGACAAGAAAGAGGGCAAAAATGACCACAAAAACCACGGATCTCAACAATAACCAAAGCTCAGGAGGCAGGTTAGACGAGACCGAATTTGGAAATTTGTTTTTGAAAATTGGAATTGGAATTGGAATTATCGAGACGACCAACGCAGGCGTTGGACCATCATACGACTGCCCTCACGACAGTAACAGGGCGGTTTTATATCAACCACGTTAACGCCACCACTTAAAACAATTATTTATTTATTTATTTATTTATTTTTTTGCATATCCTATTTAAGGACTGAATCTTGGAATGTAAATGAACAAATTACGGAAAGATTGGAAGCAACAGAGATGTGGTTCCTAGGACGAATGTTGCAAATTCCTTGGACTGAAAAAAAGTAACTAACAACGAATACCTGAAAGAGGCTAATGAAACTAGAACATTATATACAACAATAAGAAAGAGACAAACAGCTTCTTTATTATTTTTTTTTTTTGGGGGGGGGGGGGGGGGGGGGAATCATGTGATGAGAAGAGAGGCATTGGAGAACATCGTGACAACTGGAAAGATAGAGGGGAAAGAGAGGCAGAAGCAGTCCATGAGAAATTATGCTGGATGTATTGCGACGGTGGCATGGAGGAATATCAACGGCAGAGTTGATCCAGAAAACCAAAGACCGAGATCTGTGGAGAGCCATGAACGTCTACGCCAGTCGGCATGGCACTTGATGATGATTTACAGGACATCGCTGTCAACACACAGCATTTTACCGCTGTTGTTGATGTCTTGACATGTTTACTTTCACTAGTTTGACATTGCTTTCTGAACGACCGGCTCCTTACCAATACATTAAATTTAGGCCGAGTCACATTCCCTGCGGTATCTTCCATGAGATTGTCGTTATTGAAGTTATGTGGCTGCGGGACGTCCAGATACCCTCATACAATGGAGGTATATTGAAAGACGGTTAACAGGATAAGTCTTCTATTTCCTGTTTCTCACTCGGACCTCCAAGTTAATGACTGCAATAACATTAGAAGAAGGTTCGTGACGTCCTAGTAAGGCTTTTTATTGTCAGGTTGGATCTATCGTTCTTGAGAAAATCTGTCTGTAAAATACAATCAGTCACGAAGAAGTCTATACAGGGGTTGACGTGAGTTGCATGGGGGTCTGCTCCATTAGAAGATGACTTCAGCAGCAGTAGCAGCAGAAGAAAGAGGAGGAGGAGGAGGAGGAAGAGGAGGAGGAAGAGGGAAGAAGAAGAAGAAGAAGAAGAAGAAGAAGAAGAAGAAGAAGAAGAAGAAGAAGAAGAAGAAGAAGAAGAAGAAGAAGAAGAAGAAGAAGAAGAAGAGAAGAAGAAGAAGAAGAAGAAGAAGAAGAAGAAGAAGAAGAAGAAGAAGAGGAAGAAGGAGGAGGGAGGAGGAGGAGGAGATTTTAAGATATTGTTTGGGAAGGAAAGATGACGAGGAAGGGAACTAACCACTATACCTCTTATGATGTGGTCTAGAATATTTAAAGACCTGAAAACATCACCCCCCCCCCCCCCCCCCCCCCCCAACAATATTATATGATATAGGACTACTTTTTTCTGCCCTCTAATACTGTTATGAGAGCTGACCGCTGGCTGTAGACGTCGGCGGACGAAGCCAGACTTTGCAGCAAACATGTTATATAAACATTCTAAGCATTTTGTATACATCATAAACAAATGTCTTAGCTGGGGGTCAAACAGAAACATGGGAAGATTTCTAAGAATTGCTATTATCGGTATTCCTCCTCTTCTTTTCGTTACTCTTTCGAGGGCAGTGTTTCATTCTTTATTACTCAGAAATGTTACTGTTTACGGAACCCTTGAGGCTACCAAGGTGGTGCATTAACCAATCCACAAGTATTGACTGGCGCTGATATAAATAGAAGAAAGAAGTAGATTGGAGCACACATTAGATAACGCAACAACTGGAAACTACATTCACCATCCTGGAATTCGAACATGCCACCTCCAATGATGGCAAAGCCTTGCAGCAGGAACTTGTGAATTTGTTTACGTGCCTTCCTTAGTAGTAGAGTATGGTTTCCAGACCCCATTTTCAGCCTCCACAGCTAGGCTGATAGGGTTTATGAAGGAAATATGGGGAAAATTGTCGACTCGGCTCCAGAATCTGGAGGCTGATAGGGTTTATGAAGGAAATATTTTGAGTTGGGCGGGGGAAATTTTTGGTGGGAATGAAATTTTTGCGGCGTGTGGGAACGGTTTTACTTCGCCTGCCTGGTGGGTGTGATTGACGGGTGTAAAAGTAATTAAGGTAAATGTTTAGTTGGTTCTGGAGAGGGTGTGAAGGGGAAAGTTATTTTGGTTACGTAGGGTACATTAGTATGTGTAGTGATGTATAAACAAGGGTGTGATGGGTCGTGGTTTCTACTCATGGGTTGGGTATATGGTGGTTACGTATATGAATGTGATAGTATGCGTGGTGATGTATAAACAAGGGTGTGATGGGTCGTGGTTTCTACTCATGGGTTGGATATATGGTGGTTACGTATATGAATGTATTAGTATGCGTGGTGTAGTGATGTATAAACAAGGGTGTGATGGATCGTGGTTTCTACTCATGGGTTGGGTATATGGTGGTGGCGTATATGAATGTGTTCACTATGCATGGTGTAGTGATGTATAAACAAGGGTGTGATGGGTCGTGGTTATACTCGATGAAGTAAGAGATGGTTACTATCATCTGAACAGTGTGATAGTAGTGAAGGTAAAGGGTGGTATATTCACCGATTACAAAGGAAATCTTATAAAGTTATAATGGGTGTGGTGGTAAGGGGTGGATATTAATGATCAAGTAGGAGTGATATAGGGGTGGTCATAAATATAATAAGAGGTGTTCGCAATTACACACTGGTCAACCAGTGGTCAAGCAATGGTCAAGTAAGGGTCAAGTAGTCAAGTAAGGAAATTTTAGGGAAAATTGGTCGTAGTGACATGGTAATGTTTAAATTAGTGGTAAATTAGTGGTCAAGTAGTGGTCAAGTAGTGGTCAAGCAGTGGTCAAGCGGTGTGTAAGTGAGGAAAATTTTAAGCAAATTTTAGGGAAAAGTGGTTGTAATGAGATGGTGATGATTAAAGAGTGGTAAATTAGTGGTCAAGCAGTGGTCAAGCAGTGGTCAAGTGGTCAAGTAAGGAAAATTTTAGGGAAAAGTGATTGTAATGATATGGTGATGATTAAAGGGTGTTAAATTAGTGATCAAGTAGTGGTCAAGTAGTGGTCAAGCAGTGGTCAAGCGGTGTGTAAGTGAGGAAAATTTTAGGGAAATTTTAGGGAAAAGTGATTGCAATGATATGGTGATGATTAAAGGGTGTTAAATTAGTGGTCAAGCAGTGGTCAAGCAGTGGTCAAGTGAATAAATTTTAGGGGGACAGTGATTGTAGCGACATGGTGATGCTTAAAGGGTGGTAAATTAGTGGTCAAGTAGTGGTCAAGCAGTGGTCAAGTAGTGGTCAAGTGGTCGAGTGACCACTTAAATTGTAGAGGACGATGTACCTAAGATTATGGTAGTGATTAAAGTGATCGATGACGTGGTCAAGCAGTGGTCAAGCAGTGGTCAAGTCGTCGAGTGACCACTTAAATTGTAGGGGAAAGTACTATAGTGCAATGGTGGTGGGTAAAGTGAAGAAGAATCACTAGTAGTGATAATAGTACTACCAATATTAGCGACAAGAATATTAGCTGGTACGTTGTTATTATACTATATTTTTGTGGGGTGTGTAAAACTCATACAAAGAGGGTCATACAAACACAAAGAGGATCACACAAACACACATACAAATACAAAGACAACCATACACAGACACACCCATACTATTACTACTGGTACCACAACAAGTACACACCCATAAACAAATACACACCTACAAACAAAAACACACAAAGACACAGACACATTTGTACATACAGACACAGAAGTACAGACAATCCATACTATTACTACTGTCATCACAACTATACACAGACACACCCATACACACTTGATACACTTATACATACAGACCTACAAGCACAAAGTCAACCACACACAGCCACAACAGATATACACAAATACACACCTACAAACAAAAACACACAAAGACACAGACACACTTGTACATACAGACACAGACAACCCATACTATTACTACTGTCATCACAACTATACTCAAGTACACACCCATAAAACAATACACAAGAACACTCAAAGACAAATACAAAGACAACCATACACAGACAACCCATACCATTACTACTGTCACTATCAACAGATATACACACGTACAGAGACAGCACAGACACACCCATACCATTACTACTGTCATCACAACTATACACAAGTACACAACCATAATCAAATACACACCTACAAACAAAAACACACAAAGACACAGACACACTTGTACATACAGACACAGACAACCCATACTATTACTACTGTCATCACAACTATACAGACACACTCACCCATACACAAGAACACTCAAAGACAAATACAAAGACAACCAAACAAACACACGTACAGATTCAGAAGTACATACAATCCATACCATTACTACTGTCACAACAACTACACACCCATACACAAATACACACCTACTACAAACTCAAAGACACACCCATACCATTACTACTGGTACCACAACCACTACAGATACACTTGTACATACAGACCTACAAGAATATCACATACCCCTTTTGGTAAAGAACGCGGATGTCCGAGACAGCCCCTACGTCATCAACCCCATATGCAAAAGTCATTAAGTATGAGTCATCGGTTTGTGGGGAAGCAGGCGTGAGAATAGCTTGTCTAACTGCCACGTCAGCTACGTCGTGTGCAGAACCAGTGTATAAAATAGAAGGCGTCTCTTGTGAGCTCAGTACCAGTTCACGGGCTGAGTTGGGTATCTACAGAGGTGCTTCAGGCTGGTGTGAGCAGTGTTCGTGTAGTAAGCAGATATTGTTCACGTACTGACTTGGCTAGCTACATCGGTGAAACAGGTTGGTGTGAGCATTGTTCGTGTAGTAACCAGCTATTTTTCACGTAGTGACTTGGCTAGCTACAGCAGTGAAACTTGGTGTGAGCCTTATTCGTGTCGTTGGCCTCTGATAAAACAGTGAAACATTGTATACACCAGAACATTTTTTGGGATTGTAAGAAAGCGAGAAAAAAAACAGTTTATCAATATGACCACCAGATCTACTTTCACGTGTTCAGTGTGCGACAAAGCCTATTGTGATAAGTATACCCTTAATCGTCACATTCGGACCATTCACGAGGGGAAAGACCAAGTATATCCCTGTCAGTTATGTGATAAGGTGTATAATACGAACGATGGCCTACAAAAACACAAACGAATACGTCATCAGCCACGTATGAATACACCAAACACTGCAATAACAGAGACGACAGCACCACCTGTCTATTTACACCATCATCGTAGTCTAACGCAAGTACCAGACCGCAACCACTGTATCTTCAATGATAACCTTACCCGTCATAATAGGAACATTCACAATGATTATCCCTGTCAGTTACGTGACAATCTATACAATTCGAACCTACAACGGTACTTACATCACTAGACATCACGAGAACGAACGACACCCTTAGACACCCTGGCAACAAGTCCACTCATAGTAGCAGAGGATATCCAACCAAATGATAGAGACAGTTTGGCAGCCCTTAAGGCATACTGCAAGGACCTATCGCTTATGCTACCCAATCAAGTGGTAGTATTAGAAAAAAGTGTCGACCACCGCTATCGGGTGGTTTTGGTATGATAAAAAGAAGTATTCAGATATCTTGTATGATATCTCATACATGTCTTTATTCTGGATCCGAAACAAATAAGGTATGTGTGATGACTTCGACAACAACAGTGTTTTTGATAGTCAACCAGCAGAGCCCAGAAGAATGAAGATCACTAATCCAGAACTTTTTGGTGTTTCACTAATCATCTATGTCATTGATTGTTTCTTATGATATATAGCTAAACTGTTTTTTCACTAATCATGTATGTCATTGATTTTTTCTTATATCTCTAAACTGTTTTTCACTACTCATATATGTCCTTGATTTTATCTTATATCACTAAAGTGTTTTTCACTAAGCATCTATGTCATTGATTTTTTCTTATATCTCTAAACTGTTTTTCACTACTCATGTATGTCCTTGATTTTTTCTTCTTCTTCTTCTTCGTTCATCCGGAGTTTTTTTTACGGATGTGATTGCGTTGTGCCTGTTTACAGCAGAGCTGCGTTCTTGCGCCGTTAGGCCGACACATCCGACTTCTGCGGGCATTTGTTGACCGGGTTAACCTTCCCGGGGGTTTCTTAGGACGTTTGACTCTCACTGTTGTGGTGTTATCCCCCATCCCAGCTGGTCCATATAGAACAGCCAAAGATCCTTGTCAGCCCTCAAGGGAAGGCAGGGGCAGATTATGGGCATTCCCCGCCATCCAAGGAGGCTTCCATACTTGCAGAGCCGATACATAGCGCTCTGGTACTGGGCTCACCCAAGGAATCGTCACGTCCTGCATATGGCTGTTTAGCCTCACTTCCGTATATTGGGCCTTCCGTTCACCATAGGCTGTTCTTCCGGAAACCAGAAGTATGCAGTCTGCAGATGACATCCACACAGTGAGCTTTCGATTCGGACTTTCCATGTAATGGATTTGCTATCCAAGCAATATTCCATTTCGTGCCACTAGGACACTTTTCCACCTTTTATGAAGCCCACACAGTGGGCTTTTGATTCGGACTTTTCACGTAATGGATTTGCTATCCAAGCAATATTCCATTTCGTGCCACTAGGACACTTTTCCACCTTTTATGAAGCCACACAGTGGGCTTTTGATTCGGACTTTCCACCTAATGGATTTGCTATCCAAGCAATATTCCATTTCATGCCACTAGGACACTTTTCCACCTTTTATGAAGCCCAAACAATGGGCTTTTGATTCGGACTTTCCACGTAATGGATTTGCTATCCAAGCAATATTCCATTTCGTGCCACTAGGACACTTTTCCACCTTTTATGAAGCCCACACAGCGAGCTTTCGATTTGGACTTTCCACATAATGGATTTGCTATCCAAGCAATATTCCATTTCATGCCCCTGGGTCTTCATGCACCTTTAAATGTCAACCTGTATATAGTTAAAGTAAGCTGCGGTCAACTTGAGCTTGTTGATATCTCCATAGAGCTTGTCCTCAAATGAAGCAGGTGTGGGCCAAAATATCTTTCTCTGTTCTGCATTCGTTGGGCAATCCTGCAGCAAATGTTTTGCTGTCATTTTTCCAGTTCTACAATTACATTCATCGGTATCTCCTATCTTTAGTTTATTGAACAAGTGGTATTTCAGCCTGTTATGTCCTGTGCGGAGTCTGAAGATTGCTACTTGTTCTCTTCGGTCGAGTTTGTAATATGCATCAATCTTCTGATGGCCTGGATGCTCTGATTCCCATTTGGTTCTATAAGTGCTTTTTATCAACCTCTTTGCCTCATTATAGGTTATGTCTATGTCAGGCTGTGGTAGTCGTCCGCCCTCTTTTGCCAGTCTGTCAGCCTCTTCGTTTCCAGGTATACTGGCAATGTGATGGGATCCACTGTATTACAACTTTTTGGATTTCTGGCATAGACCATGGAGTGCTGCTCTTAGGTCAGTTAGTTCTGTGCTGTTATTGCTCTTCAGTATTGAGACAGCTGACTTTGCATCTGTGAAGATAGCTATTTGCTTCTCTTTATTTTTCCTCCATCAGGAGCATTTCTGCTGCAGTTTCAGAGCCTCTACCTCTGCTTTGAAGTTACTTGAAAACTTTCCAGTTGCCACTGAATGTGTTTTTGTCACTCCATTTTTTAAATTTAGGAGAACTCTTCCTCCTCCCATTCTCTATTGAATTTTTGGCTGATCCATCTGTATATGCATGGGTCCAATTCCTGCTTGGGTAATGTTCTTTTATGTAGTTTAGGGTTATTTCTCTTCTTTCGGTTTCATGCTGAGTGTTCTTTTTCTCAATACCAGGAATGTTTTCTATCATCTCAGGCAGTTGCTGCTGTCGCCAAGCTGGGAACTTGTGTGCATTGTGTATGGGCTTGACTGTTGATATGTTAAGAATAGGATCTGCCCTAATCCTTCGTTTTGCAGTTTCTACAAAGTTGCTACGCTTCAGTCTTCTCTTTCCAAAACTATTAAATCTGTTGTACATAGGGTGGTCTGTCAATCTTCTAAATTTTTCTGCTTGTTGCTGGGCTCTGCTATCTCTTCTATCCTGCATTGGTTGTAAACAAGTGATCTTTTCTAGTTCATTAATAGGCGTTGTCTTCAGGCTTCCAGTTATGATTCGCATTCCTTGGTTTTGGACTCTACTTATTTTGTTAAAGTTTGACTTAGCTGCTGTTGCCCAAGCTGCAATGCCATATTCCAGTACTGGCCTCACCCGTCCAGTATATAACTTCTTGAGAACTTTTTCATCTGCTCCCACGTTGTACCAGCAAGCTTTTTCATGATTGCCATTCTCTGCCTTGCTCTTGTTCGATTTTTCTCAACCTGTGTCTTCCATGTCAGGCGACGATCAAAGGTGACTCCTAGATAGTTTGGATTTTCTTCATGGCGCAAAATTTCTCCATTCAGTACCAGCTTAGGTTGCTGAGGTTTATTTGAGAGGGAGAACACTGTGCATGTTGTTTTCTCCTCACTTATCTTCACTAGCCATGATTTTGACCAGTCCTCTAGCGCTAATAAGGCTTGCTGTATTCTGCTGTTAGCTGTGCTAATATATTCTTCAGATGTCCATATGGCTAGGTCATCTGCAAAGGAGGATGTGTGTACTCTGGCTGGAAAATTTTCTGTGATGTCATTTATATATGCTAGGAATAATGTTGGTGAAAGAACTCCTCCTTGGGGGACACCTTGCTCCAGCAGCATCATTTTGCTTGTTTGTCCTTGTACTTTTGTCCTGGCAGTTCTGTTCTCAAGGTAGTGACTGATCCATTTATACATTTTTCCACAAACATGCATGTTTTGCAGTTTTACTTTCAGTCCTTCCTTCCATACTTTATCAAATGCTTTTTCTACATCTATCCAGACTGCTAGTGTGTGCTTTTTCTCTTGGAAGGCATCCTCTATTTCCTGAGCTATATAGGTTATTTGATCTTCAGTGGATCTGTACTTTCTGAATCCTGCTTGGTGTGGTGTTAAGAGTTTGTTTTCTTCCAGATGCCATGTTAGCCTGCCATTGATAATGCGTTCCATTAATTTTCCTACACAGCTAAGTAGACTGATAGGTCGATAGCCATTTGGTTCTTCCAGGTCTTTTCCTTTCTTTGGGACTGGTATTAGTATAGCTTCCTTCCATGCCTGTGGGACTATTCCTCTCTTCCAGCTGTTATTTAGGACTGCTAGTAGTTTCTTCTTTGCCTTGGTGCCTAGTCCTATTAGCATTTCATTTGTGATTCCATCCTTTCCTGGTGATTTCTTCTTTTTTAGGGTATTCATTGCCTGTTCCATTTCTTCCATTGTTAGATTTGCCATCATATATTCTGCTGCTGTCTCTGTATTTCTATGATGTATCTGTTTGTCTTTGATTGCTTTCTTCTGTTCAGTTGTAATATCAATGTGGTTTGCATTGGCATAGTGTTCCATTAGTGCATTTGCAGCCTTTTTTTCCTGTAAGCAAGGCATTTCCTTGTTTAATTGTTATTTGTTTGTTTCTAGGTCCTTCATTGTCCATGGCTTTCACTAGTTTCCATAGTTTGTTTCCATCCCTGTCAAAATTCAGGTTTTCTGTTTTTTCCCTCCAACGATCTCTTGTTGTTTGATTTACTGTTCTTTTATATTTTGTTGAGATGGCTTTGAGAGAGGTATTTGCTTCAATTGTTTGTTCTCTCTCTGCTGTCTTCCTGGCATCTTCAACTTTGTCCTCCAAACTTTGTAGTTCTTCAGTCCAGTATGGTTTGTAATTTTTCCTCGCTCCTCTTGGAATGGACTCAGTGGTGCCTGTATTATTGCTCTGTTTAGACTTTCCACCATTTGCTTCATGTTGCCATATCGTGTATTTATGTTTTCACAATATTTGTCTGTTAGTGTGGCAAATCTGTCCCAATCTGCTCGTTTGTAATTCCAGCGGGGCAAGGGCTTTTGCTCCTGTGGAACATACTCCATATTCATTACAAGCTTGATTGGTCTGTGGTCACTACCTGCTAATTGGTCCAGCACATGGCGATCGATTTTGTGGAGGATGTCTCCTGTGCAGAAAGCTAAGTCTGGAGTAGAAGTGGTAATCCATCTTCTGGAGTAGAAGCTCGGTGTGTCATCCGCTTTGTTGAGTAGATGGAGATTTGAGTCTATTTCCCAGTCCTCCACTTCATCTCCTCTTTTGTCAGTATCTGGGTATCCCCATCTTTCTGAACGGCTATTAAAGTCTCCGACAATAATGCAATTTGTGTCAGTTATTTTCATGTTTGAGAGTGTAAGATCCTTATCTGCTGGGCTATAAAGATTGTAAATTCTTATTTTCACGTCCTTTATCATTATATCAACACCTATAATTTCTGTTTGGTTGTCAGAGATCACAGATACTTCGCTGCAAGGTATTGTATTTCGTGTAAGTATTAGAACTCCTCCTTTATGTCCTTCGCGGTCGAAACGTGTGGCCTGATATCCACTGACTGAAAATTTGTGCTTGGCGTTGAGGTGTGTCTCTTGAATGCATGCCACATCTATTCTATCTTTATGAAGACGCTGTGTCAGGGATTCTTTCTTGTTATAAACTCCTTCGGCATTCCATTGTAGTATGTTGAGTGTCCTTGGTATTTGGTCAATAGCTCTTAACCTACTCCTCTGTGCCTTGACTCCACAGCACAGGGGAAGGTGACCACCAGTAGTCATGGGTGGACCCCCTCGAGGCAGGGGGCCCGGCACTCTCACCGCCTGATGGGACTTCACAGGATTAGCACCATAACGATTAATTTTCATCTGTGGCATCATGAAATGATAAAGTTACGTTGCACTTCTTTGTCAAGCCTGTGGCTCAGTACATCCGATTTCGACAAGCATATTTTGGGGTGCTTTCCCTAGCCTTTGACTGTCCCCAGTCTACCTACAAGGCAGCAGGTTTGTGCGTCACTTAGTCTGGTCCCTCTCCCTTGACCTGTCCGACATGGGTGACCCTACCAGTAGCTGTGCTACCGTCGGCATAGCTCTTGGGGTCATTGGAACGCGGAAGCCCCTCTACCTCGTCAAGGTGGACGCACGGCAGAGGGGTGATTTTTTCTTATATCTCTAAACAGTTCTCACTTCTTGACAGTCCATAATGTTGGCACCGAAGAACGCAATGGTAACTGGCATCATGTAATCAGAGAACGTGAGAATTTTGAAAGCCGTATACTAGAGCTGGAAAAAATTTTGAACCCAGTCTTGAGGGACAACCACAGAAGAAAAGTCATCGAACAAAGGACAGCAGTGAAGAAGGCAGCTGTAGTCTAATTAGCATGTATATCTCTCTGCTCTATTAAAACAGTTATAACCAGAAATAAACTAGTATGCATTTCCTTAATGTCGTTGGCGAGGGTATGAGTATTATGTTGGACAAATGACCAGTGGTTGTGTGGTAGCTGTTTAGTTTTGGTGATAGGAAAGAATTCTACAGTACAAGAAGCAAAATTTGTTGAGTCCAAGTGATTTGTCTGTAAGCTCTGTGTGTCATGTGTTTCCTTATTATATGTTTGTGTTCTAGTAGTACTTGTTGGGTGGTTCATCTGATATGGTTTAAGTTTTAGTTCTAAGTCTGGTTTGTGAGTTGTTTTGTCTGATATGTTCTTGGTGTCTTTGTGTATCTCATTACGTATTCTTTACTAGATCCCCAAATTTGGGAAATTTCATGTAAAGTGTATATTAGAATAAGTTGTGTTATAGCAAGTTGAAGATGTCAGCCATGGGAAATGGATCTTTTGGAATACTCGGATGAACTATCCCCGATGGACTCACAGATTACATGGCCATACATGTTGTTAACTGTCATGGGTGTTTCAATGGAGCACGTGTACAATTGAGGTTTTGAAGTTCTTGGTGATGTAACCACTTTGTATTAGAAAGCAACCAAGACTGTGGAGAGATGAGTGCTGTATAAGGGTTTCTGTACCAGATACGGTGAAGGTCTTTGGTAAAGTAAAACAAGGAAAGGGGTGACATTGACAGCGTCTTTTCAGATAAGACACATTTGACTACAGAAGTTACATTTCTTTCTTAGTTTTGTGGACTTACTTTTTCCATAGCTATTTCTGTACTTGACTTTTTCCACTTTTGGTGACTTATTTATAAGTTTAGTTGAAATATTTCTGTCTTTGGACGATGTTTTTCATATTTGGTTATTTTTATAATGTTTGAATTTTGATCAACCTTTTAGTTGTAATATTTATAAGCTTGGTCGAGACATTCCATATTTTGGCCTTTTCGCCTTTGGTTATTTTTTCCTAGGTTTTATACATTTCTTCTTCTTCTTCGTTCATCCGGAGTTTTTTTTTCCGGATGTGATTGCGTTGTGCCTGTTTACAGCAGAGCTGCGTTCTTGCGCCGTTAGGCCGACACATCCGACTTCTGCGGGCATTTGTTGACCGGGTTAACCTTCCCGGGGGTTTCTTAGGACGTTAGACTCTCACTGTTGTGGTGTTATCCCCCATCCCAGCTGGTCCATATAGAACAGCCAAAGATCCTGGTCAGCCCTCAAGGGAAGGCAGGGGCAGACCATGGGCATTCCCCGCCATCCAAGGAGGCTTCCATACTTGCAGAGCCGATACATAGCGCTCTGGTACTGGGCTCACCCAAGGAATCGTCACGTCCTGCACATGGCTGCTTAGCCTCACTTCCGTATATTGGGCCTTCCGTTCACCATAGGCTGTTCTTCCGGAAACCAGAAGTATGCAGTCTGCAGATGACATCCACACAGTGAGCTTTCGATTCGGACTTTCCATGTAATGGATTTGCTATCCAAGCAATATTCCATTTCGTGCCACCAGGACACTTTTCCACCTTTTTTTTGAAGCCCAGACCGTGGGCTTTTGATTCAGACTTTCCACGTAATGGATTTGCTATCCAAGCAATATTCCATTTCATGCCACTAGGACACTTTTCCACCTTTTATGAAGCCCACACAATGGGCTTTTGATTCGGACTTTCCATGTAATGGATTTGCTGTCCAAGCAATATTCCATTTCGTGCCACTAGGACACTTTTCCACCTTTTATGAAGCCCACACAGCGAGCTTTCGATTTGGACTTTCCACATAATGGATTTGCTATCCAAGCAATATTCCATTTCATGCCTCTGGGTCTTCATGCACCTTTAAATGTCAACCTGTATGTAGTTAAAGTAAGCTGCTGTCAACTTGAGCTTGTTGATATCTCCATAGAGCTTGTCCTCAAATGAAGCAGGTGTGGGCCAAAATATCTTTCTCTGTTCTGCATACGTTGGGCAATCCTGCAGGAAATGTTTTGCTGTCATTTTTCCAGTTCTACAATTACATTCATCGGTATCTCCTATCTTTAGTTTATTGAACAAGTGGTATTTCAGCCTGTTATGTCCTGTGCGGAGTCTGAAGATTGCTACTTGTTCTCTTCGGTCAAGTTTGTAATATGCATCATCCTTCTGATGGCCTGGATGCTCTGATTCCCATTTGGTTCTATAAGTGCTTTTTATCAACCTCTTTGCCTCATTATAGGTTATGTCTATGTCAGGCTGTGGTAGTCGTCCGCTCTCTTTTGCCAGTCTGTCAGCCTCTTCGTTTCCAGGTATACTGCAATGTGATGGGATCCACTGTATTACAACTTTTTTGGATTTCTGGCATAGACCATGGAGTGCTGCTCTTAGGTCAGCTAGTTCTGTGCTGTATTTGCTCTTCAGTATTGAGACAGCTGACTTTGCATCTGTAAAGATAGCTATTTGCTTCTCTTTATTTTCCTCCATCAAGAGCATTTCTGCTGCAGTTTTCAGAGCCTCTACCTCCGCTTTGAAGTTACTTGAAAATTTTCCAGTTGCCATTGAATGTGTTTTTTTCACTCCATTTTTTAAATTTAGGAGAATTCCTCCTCCTCCATTCTCTATTGAATTTTTGGCTGATCCATCTGTATATGCATGGGTCCATGTATTTGCCATAACTTGTTCTAAGACATTGTTCATATCTGGTAATGTAAGCTCTGAGCCGACAAGACAACGGCATGAAAACAAAACCACTAAAGAAAATCAACAAAAAAAACTTGGTTTCAATATATCAAAGAATGTGTTATTCATCAAAACACTTTAATGATATAAGAAAAAATCAATGACATACATGAGTAGTGAAAAACAGTTTAGAGATATAAGAAAAAATCAAGGACATACATGAGTAGTGAAAAACAGTTTAGAGATATAAGAAAAAATCAATGACATAGATGCTTAGTGAAAAACACTTTAGTGATATAAGATAGAATCAAGGACATATATGAGTAGTGAAAAACAGTTTAGAGATATAAGAAAAAATCAATGACATACATGATTAGTGAAAAACAGTTTAGCTATATATCATAAGAAACAATCAATGACATAGATGATTAGTGAAACACCAAAAAGTTCTGGATTAGTGATCTTCATTCTTCTGGGCTCTGCTGGTTGACTATCAAAAACACTGTTGTTGTCGAAGTCATCACACATACCTTATTTGTTTCGGATCCAGAATAAAGACATGTATGAGATATCATACAAGATATCTGAATACTTCTTTTTATCATACCAAAACCACCCGATAGCGGTGGTCGACACTTTTTTCTAATACTACCACTTGATTGGGTAGCATAAGCGATAGGTCCTTGCAGTATGCCTTAAGGGCTGCCAAACTGTCTCTATCATTTGGTTGGATATCCTCTGCTACTATGAGTGGACTTGTTGCCATTGTGTCTAAGGGTGTCGTTCGTTCTCGTGATGTCTGGTGATGTAAGTACCGTTGTAGGTTCGAATTGTATAGATTGTCACGTAACTGACAGGGATAATCATTGTGAATGTTCCTATTATGACGGGTAAGGTTATCATTGAAGATACAGTGGTGGCAATCTGGTACTTGCGTTAGACTACGATGATGGTGTAAATAGACAGGTGGTGCTGTCGTCTCTGGTATTGCAGTGTTTGGTGTATTCATACGTGGCTGATGACGTATTCGTTTGTGTTTTTGTAGGCCATCGTTCGTATTATACACCTTATCACATAACTGACAGGGATATACTTGGTCTTTCCCCTCGTGAATGGTCCGAATGTGACGATTAAGGGTATACTTATCGCAATAGGCTTTGTCGCACACTGAACACGTGAAAGTAGATCTGGTGGTCATATTGATAAACTGTTTTTTTTTTCTCGCTTTCTTACAATCCCAAAAAATGTTCTGGTGTATACAATGTTTCACTGTTTTATCAGAGGCCAACGACACGAATAAGGCTCACACCAAGTTTCACTGCTGTAGCTAGCCAAGTCACTACGTGAAAAATAGCTGGTTACTACACGAACAATGCTCACACCAACCTGTTTCACCGATGTAGCTAGCCAAGTCAGTACGTGAACAATATCTGCTTACTACACGAACACTGCTCACACCAGCCTGAAGCACCTCTGTAGATACCCAACTCAGCCCGTGAACTGGTACTGAGCTCACAAGAGACGCCTTCTATTTTATACACTGGTTCTGCACACGACGTAGCTGACGTGGCAGTTAGACAGCTATTCTCACGCCTGCTTCCCCACAAACCGATGACTCATACTTAATGACTTTTGCATATGGGGTTGATGACGTAGGGGCTGTCTCGGACATCCGCGTTCTTTACCAAAAGGGGTATGTGATATTCTTGTAGGTCTGTATGTACAAGTGTATCTGTAGTGGTTGTGGTACCAGTAGTAATGGTATGGGTGTGTCTTTGAGTTTGTAGTAGGTGTGTATTTGTGTATGGGTGTGTAGTTGTTGTGACAGTAGTAATGGTATGGATTGTATGTACTTCTGAATCTGTACGTGTGTTTGTTTGGTTGTCTTTGTATTTGTCTTTGAGTGTTCTTGTGTATGGGTGAGTGTGTCTGTACTTGTGTATAGTTGTGATGACAGTAGTAATAGTATGGGTTGTCTGTGTCTGTATGTACAAGTGTGTCTGTATCTTTGTGTGTTTTTGTTTGTAGGTGTGTATTTGTGTAATTGATTATGGGTGTGTACTTGTTGTGGTACCAGTAGTAATAGTATGGATTGTCTGTACTTCTGAGTCTGTATGTACAAGTGTGTCTGTGTCTTTGTGTGTTTTTGCTTGTAGGTGTGTATTTGATTATGGTTGTGTACTTGTGTATAGTTGTGATGACAGTAGTAATGGTATGGGTGTGTCTGTGCTGTTTCTGTACGTGTGTATATCTGTTGATAGTGACAGTAGTAATTGTATGGGTTGTCTGTGTATGGTTGTCTTTGTATTTGTCTTTGAGTGTTCTTGTGTATTTGTTTATGGGTGTGTACTTGAGTATAGTTGTGATGACAGTAGTAATAGTATGGGTTGTCTGTGTCTGTATGTACAAGTGTGTCTGTGTCTTTGTGTGTTTTTGTTTGTAGGTGTGTATTTGTGTATATCTGTTGTGGCTGTGTGTGGTTGACTTTGTGCTTGTAGGTCTCTATGTATAAGTGTATCAAGTGTGTATGGGTGTGTCTGTGTATAGTTGTGATGACAGTAGTAATAGTATGGATTGTCTGTACTTCTGTATCTGTATGTACAAATGTGTCTGTGTCTTTGTGTGTTTTTGTTTGTAGGTGTGTATTTGTTTATGGGTGTGTACTTGTTGTGGTACCAGTAGTAATAGTATGGGTGTGTCTGTGTATGGTTGTCTTTGTATTTGTATGTGTGTTTGTGTGATCCTCTTTGTGTTTGTATGACCCTCTTTGTATGATTTGTACACACCCCACAAAAATATAGTATAATAACAACGTACCAGCTAATATTCTTGTCGCTAATATTGGTAGTACTATTATCACTACTAGTGATTCTTCTTCACTTTACCCACCACCATTGCACTATACGTACTTTCCCCTACAATTTAAGTGGTCACTCGACTACTTGACCACTGCTTGACCACTGCTTGACCACGTCATCGATCACTTTAATCACTACCATAATCTTAGGTACATCGTCCTCTACAATTTAAGTGGTCACTCGACCACTTGACCACTACTTGACCACTGCTTGACCACTGCTTGACCACTAATTTACCACCCTTTAAGCATCACCATGTCGCTACAATCACTGTCCCCCTAAAATTTATTCACTTGACCACTGCTTGACCACTAATTTAACACCCTTTAATCATCACCATATCATTACAATCACTTTTCCCTAAAATTTCCCTAAAATTTTCATCACTTACACACCGCTTGACCACTGCTTGACCACTACTTGATCACTAATTTAACACCCTTTAATCATCACCATATCATTACAATCACTTTTCCCTAAAATTTTCCTCACTTGACCACTGCTTGACCACTGCTTGACCACTAATTTACCACTCTTTAATCATCACCATCTCATTACAACCACTTTTCCCTAAAATTTTCTTAAAATTTTCCTCACTTTCACACCGCTTGACCACTGCTTGACCACTACTTGACCACTACTTGACCACTAATTTACCACTAATTTAAACATTACCATGTCACTACGACCAATTTTCCCTAAAATTTCCTTACTTGACTACTTGACCCTTACTTGACCATTGCTTGACCACTGGTTGACCAGTGTGTAATTGCGAACACCTCTTATTATATTTATGACCACCCCTATATCACTCCTACTTGATCATTAATATCCACCCCTTACCACCACACCCATTATAGCTTTATAAGATTTCCTTTGAAATCGGTGAATATACCACCCTTTACCTTCACTACTATCACACTGTTCAGATGATAGTAACCATCTCTTACTTCATCGAGTATAACCACGACCCATCACACCCTTGTTTATACATCACTACACCATGCATAGTGAACACATTCATATACGCCACCACCATATACCCAACCCATGAGTAGAAACCACGATCCATCACACCTTTGTTTATACATCACTACACCACGCATACTAATACATTCATATACATAACCACCATATATCCAACCCATGAGTAGAAACCACGACCCATCACACCCTTGTTTATACATCACCACACATACTATCACATTCATATACGTAACCACCATATACCCAACCCATGAGTAGAAACCACGACCCATCACACCCTTGTTTATACATCACTACACATACTAATATACCCTACGTAACCAAAATAACTTTCCCCTTCACACCCTCTCCAGAACCAACTAAACATTTACCTTAATTACTTTTACACCCGTCAATCACACCCACCAGGCAGGCGAAGTAAAACCGTTCCCACACGCCGCAAAAAAATTTCATTCCCACCAAAAATTTCGCCCGCCCAACTCAAAATATTTCCTTCATAAACCCTATCAGCCTCCAGATTCTGGAGCCGAGTCGACAATTTTCCCCATATTTCCTTCATAAACCCTATCAGCCTAGCTGTGGAGGCTGAAAAATGGGGTCTGGAAACCATACTCTACTACTTTCCTTGTCTTGTAAATCTCCAACTGCGAGCTCTTTGCTTTGTGCAAATTTGTCCGTTATACGGTTTGTTTCCCCAAACTTACCCGCAATTGCCTGACATAACGTCGCAATCAATCCCAGATTGGTTTTGATTATTTGTGATTTCTTTGCAAGTGAAAGTTCAGTAGTTTGCAATTCTTTCTGAGCGACGGGCACACATACCATTATATAAAAACCAGGTGCACGGCGATTTCTTCAATATGGCCAACAGCCGTGTTTCGAATGCGTATTGCGGGATTGTGTCTCCCCAAGACATCACTAATTAAATATATCCTCTCCCCCGATGTGTCTCCACCTTGACGTGGTGGGGGAGCTTGCGTGTCCCATCGACCCCATTTGCTTGCTGATGGATGAAAAACTACATATCGGACAGCTTATAGGATAGGGACCAGACTAAGAGAGACACAACCTGCTGCTTTGCGGGTGAGACTGAGGATAGCAGTCTAAAATTTAAATCAGGCGCACGAAGGCAGAAGTTCTTGGTCCGAACAAAGCACTAAAGGCTCCCTGTCGAGGGCTGTGGCTGAACGCCTCTAAGCCACAAACCCTCGGACCTGAGAGCCGGGCCGATAGCCACCTTCCGAAAAATAAAGGCGTGATACTGAGCAAGCTACATGCTCAGGTCTGATAGAAGTTCGAAGGCTCTCAGCTGGGGGATATGAGAGATTCCCGGATGAGAGGGCCAGGCCGTTTCTCGTTCACCGCTGCACGAAGGTAAGGTGCTGAGCCGGCAGCACAAGTAGCCTACCTCGTGAGCGAGTACAACAAGTCAAAAAAGTGCCCCAGTCGAAGAAAATGGCTGCGAAAACTGTATCTAACTCATAGAGAGTGTAGACAAAAGTGGAAGAACGTCTCAATGACGCAAAATGGAACGCACGGCATGCGAACCTATTGCGTGGTCCGAAAGCAAAAGCTTACCGAGTGGGTGTCGCTCGCAGTCTGACCGTCCCTGGTGTGTGCTGAGCGATCAGTGGCAAACGAGTTGCCAAACACATGGAAGTGAGGAACTAAAGCAGCCATGAGCAGGACGTGGCAACTCCTCGGGTGAGCCCAGTCACAGAGCAATGTGTGCCGGCTCTGCAATTATGGAAGCCTCCATGGATAGCGAGGGAATGCTCATGGTCTGCCCCTGCCTTCCCTTGAGGGCCGACCACGATGTCGTTCATCGTTCTATCTTGACCAGCTGAGATGTTAGCGACATCACAACAGTCCAACGTGCCTCGAAACCAGAGGAAGGCTAACCTCATTAAAAAATGCCCGCTGAAGTCGGAAGTGTCGTCCTACGGGTGGCAAACTAAAAATTGACACTACGCAATTACGTCCGAGTGAAATGTCTCGTCCGAATGTCTCTCGTGCTAGGAACAGCTCTGACTACCTATTTTCCGAATGCCGCTCTTGTTCGGAACAGCTCTGACTGGGTAGTTTTCCGAATGTCTGTTGTGCCTGGAAAAGCTCTGATGGGCGCAACGACAAGCACATGTCCGAAAACTCGCTGAGTGGATGCCGTCTGCAAACCTGTCTGGTTTGTGCAGGAATGACCCGGGGAAACGAAGTGACCAATATATTGAAGTGAGGATTTAAAGCAGCCATGAGCAGGACGTGACGATCTCCCTCGGTGAGCCCAGATCCAGGGCGTTATGTGTCGGCCCTGCAACTATGGAAGCAACCTTGGATGGCGGAAAATGCTATGGACTGTCCCTGCCTTCCTTTGAGGGATGACCGTTGTCTTCGACCGTTCAACCTTGGCCAGCATGGTTGCAGATGGCACCACAAAAGTGAGAGTCTCCCAGGAATGCTACCTGGTCAAAAAAGCACGCTAAAGTCGATGTGTTGGCCTACGGGTTTCGGCCCAAGGGCGCATAACAGACACACCGCAATCACATCTGGAAAAAAAAAACACTCCGGATGAACGAAAAGAAGAAGAAGAAGAAATATATCCTTGCCTCTGTAAGAGTAGCTTTTGTCCTTTACTTCTTTAACAATAACGCCCTCCTTACGGCCTGCTCTGCGCGATTTTAACACGCCAATCTTTATTCCTTATTAGTCTGTCTGTCTATCTGTCTGTCTGTCTGTCTGTCTGTCTGTCTGTCTGTCTGTCTGTCTGTCTGTCTGTCTGTCTGTCTGTCTGTCTGTCTTTATCTGGCTAGTTATCTATCTTTTTGCGTGTCTGTTATTCTATCCGCCCGTTCGCCAATGTGTGTCAGTCTTTATTTGTCTGAGTGTCTGTCTTTCCATCCGTCCATCAACTCACCCATCTGCCTGCCTGTCTGTCTGTCTGTCTGTCTCCCACCCTCCAACCTTGGATGTCTGTCCAGCCGTACATCCGTCTGTCGGAATATAAATCTTTCTACCTGCCCGCCCGTCCCTCCGCAAATCCAACCCTCCAACCAAACATATGTTTATGTGAACACACACACACACACACACACACACACACACACACACACACACATATATATATATATATATATATATATATATATATATATATATATATATATATATATATATATATAAAAGATTTGAAGAGGCTGTCAGACATGCTAACAGGCATCTATATATATATATATATATATATATATATATATATATAGATGCCTGTTAGCATGTCTGACAGCCTCTTCAAATCTTCAAATGCCCACACTGCTGTCTCTCCACTGCCTACTGATGATCTTGGCTGGAGCCAGAAGACAGCAGCGTAAACAGCCGATAGCAAATGGCGGAAGTAGGTGGAACTGAGTGAATGCAGAGACTGATGGCATTCACTTCTGCAGACGCTTGCGTCATGGGCACGTCAGACGTCTATGATTTTACTAGGTAATGGTCTCTTGACCTCCGTCTAGATGTTTCTATGGTTGCTGTATTTTAAAATGTTTGCCTTAAAAGTCCTTGGACAATTTAAGCGACGTGAGAAGTGCATTTAATGTATTGATTGGAAGAGCTTGGGAGGGAGTGGAGATGTGGTTTCTGAGTGGACTGCTGCGAATAACATTGATGGAAAGGGTAACTAACGACTGACTGACTGGAAGAGGCCGATGAAAGATTCTGTAAAGTTTCTATGGATAGATTTTATAGGAGGTATGGGTCTTGATAACAGAGATAAGTGGGTCTCATATCAGCATGCCATTGTGTAAAGATTACTTTCTATTGATAGATTTCATGCAAGGTATGGGTCTAAGTAACACAGTTAAGTGTGATTCATAATAGCGTGCCATTTTCATCTCATCATCATCTCAATTTGTTCCTCGTGTACCCTGTACCGCGAAGAGATAAAGCATAAATAGCGGGAAAGTGCACGTTTATGGGCTTCATATATCGAGATTCCCATGGACTCTCTTATTCCCTCTGTCTATTGTTTACATGGTCAGCCTCCTCTTCTAGTTCCTTGTGGTCTGTACATCATTGCTTGTTGTAGTATACAGTTAGTTGATAACCTGGTTATATGGCCGAACCATTTAACTTACTGTTTTCTAATTAAATCTAGGGATATTACAACCCCTGCCACTCTCACCAATAGTCATGATCTCATCATTTATGATTTGTTTTTCTTTTCTTGATACATTGAGTATTCTTCTCAGGAATCTCGTTTCTGTTACTGTAATTTTTATTTTCTCTATTTCTGCCATTGTCCAGGTTTGGCATTGGTAGCATAGAGTTGGTAGGAAGATTGTGTTGTAGCATGCTTTTTTAGTGTCTACTGACACGCATTTGTTGTTTAGTATTGGTGCCATTTGTCCAATGAGTTAGTTTGCCTTATTGTATCTGTTTTCGATCTCGTCTTCTGATTTCCCATTTGATGATAGTATTCCACTTGCTTCCACTTGCTTCAGCGGGTGTTCTTTTAGATGAATCTTCGTTGTTTTTACTTCTTTTGTTATAGACATTACCTCTGTTTTTCTTATGCTAAATATCATGCTTTGTCAATCCTTACACGCTTCGTTTAGAATATGTATGTGCGCTTGTAATTCATTGTGCTTGCTTGCTTGCTTGCTTGCGTTTGCTGGCTGTGAACTTCAGCGCGAAGTCCTCTATGTCGGATGGTGACATCCTGTTGTCCAACATCAGTGTGATGTCATACCGGACTGAGGTTTGCGTGAGTATCCGTTGTCCCATGTCTGGCTTATTGGTGTGCAGACTGGATCTTCGCGGATTGAAGACACTGGTCTGCAGGGAGTCACCAGAGGATCTGGACGACACTCGAAACTCCGAGAATATGCCAGACGGACACATAATCAGACTGCTACTGGTACCATTAGTATTGGGACTCTACTCTGGCTGTTGCAGATGAGTACGGAGCAAGTATTGGAATGTTCCGAGTGCTGTGGTGTCGGTTCTTGACTCAACTCAACTCAACCCAACTCAACTCACCTCATCTCAGCTCAACTCAACTCAACTCAACTCAACTCAGCTCAGCTCAGCTCAGCTCAGCTCAGCTCAACTCAACTCAGCTCAGCTCAGCTAAGCTCAACTCAGCTCAGCTCAGCTCAGGTCAACTCAACTCAACTCAACTCAACTCAGCTCAATTCAACTCATCTGACCTGCGGATACATACCTTGCATGGGATGTATCTACAGAAAAAAAAACCAAAAATCTGTACACACATGCACGAGGTTAAGTTAATAAGTAAGCCACAAATGGCTGTAGACAAATAACTAAATATGATAACAACTTGAAACCAGTTTATTTTTATACATACATTGTCCCTTTATTTCTCAACATACTTTCCACCAACATTGATGCACTTATCCCATCCTTTCATCAATCTTCCCACACCCGATGCATGGAACGGCGTGCTCTGTTCTCATTTACCAGCCATCCCACAGAACTGTGTGACTTACTTATTGACTCTCCCTCGTAACGTTTTCTACCCAGCTATGCAGCGCTTTAAACTACTGAGCCTAATCTTGCCAAGAAATCAACATTCAGCTGAAAGATGCTGATGTTGACAGCGATGTCATGTAAAGTGTACTCGAAATTTTTATTTATGCACTTCTTTACGGGACAAACATTTGTCAGCATAACCACTGAAACCCCGTCTTGGCGGGAGACATTTCGCGAATGACGCCGAAGTTGAATGTGAAGTGAAAACGTGGTTTAGAAAACAGAGCACGCAGTTCGATGCAGCCGGTTTGAGAGGACTGATAAAACGATGGGATAAGTGCATCAATGCTGGTGGAAATTATGTTGAGAAATACATGGACAATGTATGTATAAAAATAAACTGGTTTCAAGTTGTTATCATATTTAGTTATTTTTCTACAGCTATTTGTGGCTTCCTTATTGGCTTCCCCTCGTAAGTTAGTGTCAGACAGACTGGACACCGAGCTTTATTGGCCGTTACATGCATGGAGTCTGTCCAGAGAAAGCACAGATTTACGTTAATGCACGTTGATATGAGACATTTAAATCTCTGCTCTATAGACCGGTACATACATGAAATCTATCTATAGAAAGTGAACATTACACAGTCGTATGTTGATGTAATTGATTGATTGATTGATTTAGGAACCGACATCACGGCATTCGGGAATGTTGATGTAAGAAATAGTTAACTCCCTGCTACATTGACATTACATGTCCGGAGTCAGTCTTTAGAAAGTAACCCTTACACGGTCACATATCAATATCACACAAATTTAATTCTTTGCTATTTAGACATATACATTGCTAGGAATCTGTCTAGACCATTTTTACACAATTACATTCTGATATCAGACACACAAAACTCTCTGCTTTACAAGCGACTCTCTTGCTTAGAATGTGTCTGAAGAAAGTCAACCTTACACAAATGTATGTTAAAATCAAACTCGCCGAACATAGAGCTATAAAAACAGTTACTTGCATGTAATGTGAAGAAAGTACACCTCGAACAAATTGTATGTTAAAGTTGGACATACTGAACGCCGTTAGTTGGACAGAATCTCTAAAAAGTAAACATTGAACAAACGCATGTTAATATTAAACATATTAAACACAGTTAGTTCAACAGTTGCATGTGTGAAAATCTGCAGAAAGTAATCCTTAACTAAATGTATGTTAAAGTTAAACATATCTAACACCGATTGTTGGATGGATTCTGTAGAAAGTAAACCTTAAACAAATGTATGTTAAGGTTAAACATACTGAACACCGCTTGTTGGATGGATTCTGTAGAATGAAAACCTTAAAAAAATGCATGTTAAATTTAGACATACTGAACACCGCTTGTTGTATGGATTCTGTAGAAAGAAAACCTTAAACAAATGTATGTTAAGGTTAAACCTTAAACAAATGTATGTTAAGGTTAAACATACTGAACACCATTTGTTGGATGGATTCTGTAGAAAGTAAATCTTAAACAAACGCATGTTAATGTTAGACATACTGAACACTGAACGTCGGCCTAACGGCGCAAGAACGCAGCTCTGCTGTAAACAGGCACAACGCAGTCACATCCGGAAAAAAACTCCGGATGAACGAAGAAGAAGAAGAAGAAGAACACTGAACTGTATAAATGGTTGCACATATGGAAACTCGGGAATATAAACCACAAATAAACGCATGCTAATACCACACACACCAACAACTCAGCTTCAAGTGTGTGAGGCACTCCCGTCAACATAGGAACGAGAAAATGATACAACGGGCGAACTGACAGAACTGACAGAGGATCGAGAAAATGGCATAACGGGCGAACTGACAGAACTGACAGAGGAGCGAGAAAATGGCATAACGGGCGAACTGACAGAACTGACAGAGGATCGAGAAAATGACATAACGGGCGAACTGACAGAACTGACAGAGGAGCGAGGAAATGGCATAACGGGCGAACTGACAGAACTGACAGAGGAGCGAGAAAATGACATAACGGGCGAACTGACAGAACTGACAGAGGAGCGAGGAAATGACATAAAGAGCGAACTGGCAGAACTGACAGAAGAGCGTGAAAATTACATAACGGGCGAACTGGCAGAACTGACAGAGGAGCGTGAAAATGACATAACGGGCGAACTGACAGAACTGACAGAGGAGCGAGAAAATGACATAACAGGCGAACTGACAGAACTGACAGAGGAGCGAGAAAATGACATAACAGGCGAACTGACAGAAGAGCGAGGAAAGGACATAACGAGCGAACTGACAGAAGACACAAGTATGTATGCCACTACATGCTGATGTGATGGAAGCGCATGTTTCAAAGTCTAAAATTGGTATCAGGACATGTCATAGAAAGCAAACTCGACCGGTGATATTGACCCTGTCGCTCTTTGAGTTCCGGTTTGTCTATACAATTATGGGGCTAGCTGAAGGGGTTACGAACGCAATTCGCTATCCCACATACCGCGTTCGAAACACAGCTACGAGCGAATCGGAAGCCGGCCGCCTTGCGCTGGTTTTCATTTAATGGGTACGAATGTTGGTTGTTTAGACAGCAATGGCAAACTGTTGAACGTAAACTTGCCAAGAAATCACATAAAGTCAAACACATGCTGGGGTTGACTGCGAGGTCCTGTAAAAATATAACTAGTACCCGGAAGCTACGGCAACGCAGTGTCTAGACGCTGACCTGCCGACTCGGAAGTCTTGACTTCGAACCTGAAGGCCGCGGATTGTTTAAAATGTGCCAGGGTCCCAGATGTACCCAGCCGATTGTTCTATACAAATATGGGCTTAGCACCATATGCCCAATGCTACACATGCGTGTAAAATGGCCTCTCAATCAATCAATCAATCAGGTGCCATCTCCACAATGAAGGTTAGTTGCAATGGATATCCAACACTGTTTGTCACTCGCCCTGACTGTACATTCTGTCAGATTGATGTTCGTCCATCTCTTGATGTTATCTTCCCACGTGTATCGTTGTCTACCTCCTGCTCGCTTGCCTTCAACCTTGCCCTCCAGTATGGTTTTTATTAGAGTGTCATATCTTTTAACGTGGCCGAAATATTTAACTTGCCTCTTTTTTATTTCTTTCATCAGTTCTCTTTTCATTCCCATTTTTCTAGAATCTCTGTATTTGATCGATTTTGTTTCCATGAAATACGACATATCCTTCTGTATATCAACATCTTCGGGGCCTCTTTCCGAATTTCTAATGGCTTTTTCATTGTCCAGGCTTCCTCGCCATATAGTAGTGTTGAACATACATAACCCCGGGAAGGATAACCCGGTCAACAAATGCCCGGAGAAGTCGGATGTGTCGGCCTAACGGCGCAAGAACGCAGCTCTGCTGTAAACAGGCACAACGCAATCACGCCCGAAAAAAAATACATCCGGATGAACGCAGAAGAAGAAGGAGAAGAAGACGAAGAAGAAGAAGAAGAAGAATAAGAAGAAGAAGACGAAGAAGAAGAAGAAGAAGAAGAAGAAGAAGAAGAAGAAGAAGAAGAAGAAGAAGAAGAAGAAGAAGAAGAAGAAGAAGAAGAAGAAGAAGAAGAAGAAGAAGAAGAAGAAGAAGAAGACGAAGATAATAACATTTGACAATTATCATTTTTAATGCGTTGTTAATCTCTCTGGATCTTAATACTCATTTCATGATGTTGAAAGTATGTTTGACCATTTATTATTATCTCCGTTTGATTTCTGTTTCACTTCTGCCCTCATCTGTTATTACATGTCCAAGATAGAAGAAACGTGTTACTTGTTCTAGTATCTTCCCATTTGAAAGGGTCCTTTACTTTACTTTATCAAGTACCCCAGTACTCCTTATGACAAGAGACGCGGCCCTTTATTGTATCCATAGCTCTGATACTACCACAGGAAGACAAGATAATCTCTCCTGCATTCCCACTGAAGCAAAGAATCAAGCAGACATAAAAGATGAATTCACAGCCGCTCCGAAACTCGACACAACCACAAACGCCACACTCCTATCCGAGCTTTTTTATCGCCTTAAAGATTTCATCCACAATAACAAAAACCACATTTCATCACTATTATCAAAAGCCACAGATCCCTCCTTTTCGAGTTAAGATTAACGGCTACATAAATATAGCATGGTGTGTCCATTATCTTCGTGGTCATCCGTGTCTACGGCCATTTGATCGTCTCGTCTTTTTCACCTGTCCTGCGTCATTTCTTTGTGGAACATCTTCTCGGGAGGTAGATGAAGTCTTGGGCGTAGCCTCATTGAATGAAAGGGCTTTGAGAAGAGTATATCTATCCTATCTCACCAGGGTTTAATGGAAAATATACGGAAACCCCCAAAGTCATTTATTATTAAATATGTTATATTATTTTGAAAAATTAAATCCTTAGTTCCCTTCTGAAAACTATAAATAAAATTAGCTGCGTGTCCTTTACAGGACGTTGCATCATTTCCAGCATCTACTGCTGTTTGTAATTTACTAGCAATTTTGCATTCATAGTTGCCTGTGATTTCTGAACAGTCGACGTCTCCTAACATTAAAATCAACGCAAAGCGATCTTCTCCCAAAAGAGCTCATTTCGTATCTTCAAATCGGTGTGACGGAAATTTATGAAACTGCGCGTCTCACAATCCCCTACGCGTCGCCGCTGGTTTGAAAACCATAGAGTGAAAACTAGAAGGAAAATATGGTCTTGAGACTGAGTAATTAAGGCTGTTGGCTAGTGCAGACGCCGCGAACTGTGCAGGCTAGGTTTTTTTTTTTCTCCATAGAAAATAATCCACCACCTTACCGAGGATTCAAACCCAGGTTTCCTGGTATTCTAGATATAAATTAACATTTGGCGGAACTGCGATAAAGCTGCGGAAATGTAAACAATATAAAATAACATAAAGTAATGCAGCTTTACATAACATAATTACGACACATACAGGACGTTGCGGCGACTAGCCTTCATCAGCAATCTAATACATGCACGAAACAACATATAGTACAGGAGACGAACCTCCGGTTACTACATTAAGGCACAAGAACGGGATGAGAAGAACAAAAAGATGGGGGGGGGGGGGAATTGAGAACAATGAAGAGAAAATTAAAATATGAAAACATGTTGCTACTTAGAGTCCGATGTTGTACTGCTAATATCAGTTATAACGTGTAAAATCAAACAAGCTGTTGGGCTATTTACATTTACAAGGACACGAGAAAACCGCTCCGGAACTGGGTACTTGTAGTACAAGTGAGTTCGGATAGATACACATTGGGATCTCCACAGGCGATCAGGGTTCTGGTATGATCTGTGAGAAGTAATTGGCACATATATACAGATATCTGTGCGCTGTGAATGTAGTCATTAACAAACTGTAAACCTTGCTTGTTTTTTGAGGGGTTATTCTCAAGAGGTTCGCCAGCACACTCACCCGTAATCTGAGGGTGGGACTCTTTAGTAATCTTAAACTGGAACTTCACTAGTTTGTTGTGTTTGAGTATATATATATATATATATATATATATATATATATATATATATATATATATATATATATATATATATATATATATATATATATATATATATATATATATATATATATATATATTTTGTGGAGGAGCGGCTGGCCGAGTGACTAGCACGCCGGACTCTCATTCGGGAGATCCGGGTTCGATCTCTCGGTAAGGTGTGGGATGTTTTTCTGTCGGGGGCAAAAAGAAAATCCAAACCTGCACAGTTCGCGGCGACTGCACTAGCCGGTCGGCCTTAATTCCTCAGGCTCAAAGACCCCTCTGCCATACACCGCAAGGTACTATATTGGCGGTAAATGAGTTTTTTTTCTATATATATATATATATGTGTGTGTGTGTGTGTGTGTGTGTGTGTGTGTGTGTGTGTGTGTGTGTGTGTGTGTGTGTTTGTGTGCATCTGTATATGTATGTGTACAAGTGCACGTGTGTGTATTTGCGTGATATTATGTATTTGTATTTTGTGTGCTTATCTTTATGTTTGATTTTGTGTGTGTGTGGGGGGGGGGGGGAGGGGGGGGGGGGGGAAGTACGTTTTTCCCTTCCCCCAAAAACCCCCTTTCTCGGGGGAAAAACCCCCAGGGGAAGGGCGTAAATCAAGAAAAA
>JACEFZ010023337.1:0-34013 GCA_014155875.1 Cepaea nemoralis
AAAGGGGGAGGTACCTTGGGTAGACAGGACCTTCGTCTGGCGGACAGGTTTATACAACATTTATTCGATATCAACTGGTGCTCAGAAACCGGTACCCCTACACTTTAACAGTTACCACCACTGTAGGGGTTGCCGACATACGTGTTGCGGCGATAAAATCGTGCACATTTCATGAGCGCGATCACAAGACTTGGGAAACCGTCTTATCTTCCAATTGGGTTCACTCTCCCCTCACGGCCTCAATATCCAACACAGTTTTATTTAAGCCCCTAACGCTCCTTTCCCCCATCCCCGTAGTCGTATAGTCCACTTATAAGCCAGTTGCATGTCCTGTACAGGACGTAGTAGTCAACACTAGCATTATCTTTGCCTTCTGTGACTTCCCGGTTAGATTGTTTGGGGTCGCTTCTCATTGTGTTCTGAACAACCGCCATTTGTGCTTTTTTATGATGGCAAACGCTTGGTGGTCTGCATCCATATCGCCCACAGCAGTGTTTCGAACTTGGCGTGCGGAATTGCGAACTGCATACGTTACATCGCCACAGAGTTAGCTACAGTGCCCCACATATCCATATTTTTCTATTCGCTCTCCTGGGGGCACCCCCATCCCCCCAGCGCGGGTTCCCTCACCGTCCGTTAACCACGACATCCGTTTTATTCCATCCATGGATGGCCGTTCTAGCTAGGACACAGATAAGTGAAATTTATACTTTCATGTAGTGTCTTTCGAGAATTTGTTTGTCTATTTGTGTTTGTTTGTTCTGTGCTGACGAAGGCTTTGGCCGCAACATCCATTTTGTTTTTTGTAGTCGCGCTTTGGTAAAGCTCACAATCTACTTCTCGTTTTTCCTGATTCATTCATTACTTTTCAAGACTTACCGCAGTTTCCCTTATTCGTGTTAACTAATGTTCTCAACTCTCTTGCTACAAGTGGGCTGTATTGATCCGTTATTGTGCAGCCACGGTTCTCAACTCGTTTGCTACAAGTGGGCTGCTATTGATCCGTTATTGTGCAACTAAGGTTCTCAACTCTCTTGCTACAAGTGGGCTGTACTGATCCGTTATTGCGCAGCCACGGTTCTCATTAAGCCGACACATATGGCAAAGGGGTTGCGAACTCGATTCGGAATCTCGCATTCCGCGTTCGAAACAGCTGCAGGCGATTTGGAAGCAGAAGTCTTGCGCTGGTTTTCATACAATCGTATAAGCGACGGTCGTTCAGAAAACAATTGCAAGCTACTGAACGTAACTTGATTAGTAAATCACAAACAGCCAAACAATGCTGGGGTTGACTTCGACGTCCTGTAAAGGACATGCAACAAACTGATCAATGCTTTCAGCACGTAGTTAGTTCATAGCAGTTTCATGTTGTCAACAAATGTTGCCTGTCTTGGTACTTGTTGTCAACACATGTTATCTGTTCTGGTAATTAATTTAAGAATTGCGTGCTCGGAAAATGGCGCAGCTGGCTAGAAAAATCTAGAAACGGAACAACAACATCTAGACATATTTGCATGCATGGCGGCTGTTTTTGACGCAGAAGTGACCGGTATTTTGCCTTGTTTCTAATGACTGCCGTTTCCATTTATGATGAACTGTATTTCCTTAGAGGACTTTTGTGTTGACATTCTAGCAACAGCATTATGTACAGTAAAATATGTTTTTTAAATACATTTTTTCGAGTTGATTTGGTGCAGTGAACTACATTTTGGAGAAAAATGGCGTGGCTAACTTGAAAACATCTAGAAACGGAACAATAACATCTAGAAATATCGAGACTTTGAAGGTGAACATCTGGTTGGGAAAGTGACTGCCACTTCCATCAAGGATGAACTGTATGTTTCGTGGGAGACATTTGTGGTGACATTCTGGTGGCGGCACTACCTACAGTGTGCCTAAGCGGGCTTTTGTTTGTAGAGACTCCTATCTTTTCCACTTTTCACACAGGGCAGTGAGGAACATTTTATGTGATATTCACTGACACAGGAACTGAGCATAATGGCGACTACCCGTTGCTGTAATGTTGGGACCGCGACTGAACTGAACTGAATTTACTTTAAAATGTTCAAATGCTAACTGTAGTAAAATAATAACAATTATAATCAAACAATAACTGTTGCAATATCATGATAAGTCTTGTAATAACATGGTAACTCTTGTAATAAAATAATAACTATTGTAGTAAAATAATATCTATTATAATCAGATTGTAACTATTGTAGTAAAAAAATAACGACTGTAGTAAAATAATAACTATTGTAGTAAAATAATAACACTCGTAGTACAATAATAACGATTGTAATCAAATGGCTATTATTCTAGTAGACTAATACGTCTTTTAGTAGAATAATAACTTTTGTAGAAAAATGATAACTCTTGTAGTAACATGATAACTAATGTAGTGAAATGATAACTTGTAGTAAAATGATAATTATTGTGGTGAAATGATAACTCTTGTTGAAAAACGATAATTCGTGTAGAAAAGAAATAATAATTATTTTAGTAAAATGATAACTGTTGTACTGAAGTGATAATTATTGCTCTCGGATAATAACTGTTGTAGCCAAAAATAGCCGTTAAGCTGATATCATAACCGTTGGCCTAAGTTAACAAAGGTAGCATGAAATGATAACTGTTGCTGTCACATGATATCTATTGATTGTGGTGAAATTATAAAAGTTTTGGTAAAATAAAAACTTTTGGAGATATATGATAACTGCTGACAATAAATGATAACTAATGTAGTCAAATGATAACTGTTGGTAGTGACGTGCCTATCACGACCAAATGTCCCCATAACTATAACATAACGTATGGTTTATTTTAAACAACAAAGGAGGTTCCTAATAACCAACGTAAGAGGTTCCAAATAATCAACATAAGAGTTCCTCAATAGCCATCATAATAGGTTCCCAATAACCAATATAATACGTTCCATATAATCTACATAAGAGGTTCCCAATGACCAACATAAGAGGTTCCCAATAAATAACATAAGAGGCCCAAATAACCAACATAAAAGGTTCCCGATAACCAATATAAGAGGCTCACAATAACCAAAATATAGGTTCCAAAATAACCAAAAATAAGATATTCCCAATAACCAACTTAAGAGGTACGCAATAACTAAAATAAGAGGTCTCATTAACCAACATAAGAGGTTCCAAATAACCAACACAAGAGGTTCCAAATATCCAACATAAGAGGTCACCAATAACCAACATAAGAGGTACCCAATAACGAACGAACGAACGAACTAACAATCTTTATTTTCAAAGGGTTAAGAATTGGGCACGCAGGCCCGTCTGACATTCTGCCCTTCTTCTCTATTTCCTCTGATACATTCTTTCATTCAACATCACTTATGAAGCTAATCTTTAACAACAAAAGTACAATAAGCATTAAAAGGCATGAAAATAATCAATAATACATGACTCACTGAGGCAATGTTTAACATGGGCATTATAAATACCCCACTGGCACCTTGCCGTCTTGACAGAAGATAGTTTGTGCTTCAAAAAGGCATAATAACTATTACCCATTTCGGTAGCGAATGTGACTGATAAGGACAATTCGCGCTGTAAATGTTCGTCCACAGTGGGTGCATGTGAACACGTGGTCATTTCCACCATCATGCACCATCTTACGTCTCACACGCTCGGTGTGTGACTTATCTGCAATAATTTTCTCCTTTGTCTTTATTCCATTTCTGATGTTTGCCCTCCATGCAACACGTTCAGCGGCGACTTGCTCCCAATGTGCATTATCAATGCCTGTATCAATCATGTCCCGCTTACACACATCTTTGTATCGTAGTAGAGACCGACCCTGAGATCTCTTACCCATCTGTAATTCACCAAAAAAGATGTCCTTTGGTATTCTACCATCATCCATCCTCCTAAGATGTCCTATCCATCTAAGTCTACAAAGACTGAGCATGGAATAAACTGTCACACAACCTGATCTTTCCAATACTTCAGTATTTGTTATTTTGTCTTGCCACTTAATACCAAGAATTCTTCGCAGCCACCGCATATGAAAGCTGTTTAAACGTTTCTCTTGGTGTGAGTAAGTTGTCCAGGCTTCACTGCCATAAAGAAGAGTACTAAGGACACAGGCTTGATAGACAAGGACTTTTGTTTTGGCAGTAAGCTTCCTGTTCTCCCAGACTCTTTTTCTTAACCTGTTCATTGTTGTTGCTGCCTTACCAATCCGGATGTTGATTTCCTGATCTAGGGATAATTTGCTATTTACCACTGATCCTAGATATGTAAAATGGTCTACCATCTCTAGTTCGGCGTCGTCAATAAAGATTGATGGTACCCCATGTGCACCTTGTGACATAATCTGTGTCTTCTTTTTGCTAATTGTTAAACCAAATTCAGAACAAGCATTGGAGAATGCAGATAGTAGACATTGTAATTCTTCCTCAGAGTGGGTCGTAACTGCAGCATCATCTGCAAAAAGCAACTCTCTGATCAGTACCCTCCTAATTTTGGTCTTGGCCTTCAATCTCTGAGCATTGTAGAGGCCGCCATCTGAGCGTGAGTGAATGTATATACCACCATCCTGATCACGAAAGGCATATTTCAGTAGAAGTGAAAAGTATATTCCAAAGAGGGTGGGAGCTAGTACACAACCTTGCTTAACTCCACTCTTGATTTCAAACTCTTCTGAAGTTGCACCATCAAACTTGATTGTTCCCTTCATGCCTGTGTGGAACGATTCCACAATGGACAGAAGAGTTAGTGGGCAGCCAATCTTCTTTAGTGCCTTGAACAGACCCTCACGACTGACCAAATCAAATGCCTTTGTGGGTCCATGAAGGCAATAAACATAATATAAGTACCTAAGGAGGTGTAACGTGCCATACAGGTTGCGAATGTATGTATAATGATTGGTGGTGTCCTTGATTTCTTGTAGAAGATTGTTCCACAACTGACTAACCAATATAAGAGGTCCCCAATAACCAACATAAGAGGTTCCCAATAACCAACATTAGAGGTTCCCAATAACCAACATGATATGTTCACAATAACCAACATAATAAGTTCCCAATAAACAAAATAAGAAGCTTCCAATAATCAACATAAGCGGCTCCCAATAATAAACATAATTAATCGTTATGGTGCTAATCCCGTGAAGTCCCATCAGGCGGTGATAGTGCCGGGCCCCCTGCCTCGAGGGGGTTCCACCCATGACTACTGGTGGTCACCTTCCCCTGTGCTGTGGAGTCAAGGCACAGAGGAGTAGGTTAAGAGCTATTGACCAAACACCCCGGACACTCAACATACTACAATGGAATGCAGAAGGAGTTTATAACAAGAAAGCCTCCCTAACACAGCGTCTTCATAAAGATAGAATAGATGTGGCATGCATTCAAGAGACACACCTCAACGCCAATCGCACATTTTCAGTCGAGGGATATCAGGCCACACGTTTCGACCGCGAAGGACACAAAGGAGGAGTTGTAATACTTACACGAAATACAATACCTTGCAGCGAAGTATCTGTGATCTCTGACAACCAAACGGAAATTATAGGTGTTGATATAATGATAAAGGACGTGAAAATAAGAATTTACAATCTATATAGCCCGGCAGATAAGGATCTTACACTCTCAAACATGGAAATAACTGACACAAATTGCATTGTTGTCGGAGACTTTAATAGCCGTTCAGAAAGATGGGGATACCCAGATACTGACAAAAGAGGAGATGAAGTGGAGGACTGGGAAATAGACTCAAATCTCCATCTACTTAACAAAGCGGATGACACACCGAGCTTCTACTCCAGAAGATGGATTACCACTTCTACTCCAGACTTAGCTTTCTGCACAGGAGACATCCTCCACAAAATCGATCGCCATGTGCTGGACCAATTAGCAGGTAGTGACCACAGACCAATCAAGCTTTTAATAAATATGGAGTATGTTCCACAGGAGCAAAAGCCTTTGCCCCGTTGGAATTACAAACGAGCAGATTGGGACAGATTTGCCATACTAACAGACAAATATTGTGAAAACGTAAATACACGATATGGCAACATGAAGCAAATGGTGGAAAGTCTAAACAGAGCAATAATACAGGCGGCCACTGAGTCTATTCCAAGAGGAGCAAGGAAAAATTACAAACCATACTGGACTGAAGAACTACAATTTTTGGAGGACAAAGTTGAAGATGCTAGGAAGACCGCAGAGAGAGAACAAACAACTGAAGCGAACATCTCTCTCAAAGCCATCTCAGCAAAATATAAAAGAACAGTAAATCAAACAACAAGAGATTGTTGGAGGAAAAAAACAGAAAACCTGAATTTTGACAGGGATGGAAACAAACTATGGAAACTAGTGAAAGCCATGAACAATGAAGGACCTAGAAACAAACAAATAACAATTAAACAAGGAAATGCCTTGCTTACAGGAAAAAAGGCTGCAAATGCACTAATGGAACACTATGCCAGTGCAAACCACATTGATATTACAGCCGAACAGAAGAAAGCAATCAAAGATAAACAGATACATCATACATATACAGAGACAGCAGCAGAATATATGATGGCAAATCTAACAATGGAAGAAATGGAACAGGCAATGAATACCCTAAAAAAGAAGACATCACCAGGAAAGGATGGAATCACAAATGAAATGCTAATAGGACTAGGCACTAAGGCAAAAAAGAAACTACTAGCAGTCCTAAATTACAGCTGGAAGAGGGGAATAGTCCCACAGGCATGGAAGGAAAGCTATACTAATACCAGTCCCAAAGAAAGGAAAAGACCTGGAAGAACCAAATGGCTATCGACCTATCAGTCTTCTTAGCTGTGTAGGAAAATTAATGGAACGCATTATCAATGGCAGGCTAACATGGCATCTGGAAGAAAACCAACTCTTAACACCTCACCAAGCAGGATTCAGAAAGTACAGATCTACTGAAGATCAAATAACCTATATAGCTCAGGAAATAGAGGATGCCTTCCAAGAGAAAAAGCACACACTAGCAGTCTGGATAGATTTAGAAAAAGCATTTGATAAAGTATGGAAGGAAGGACTGAAAGTAAAACTGCAAAAAATGCATGTTTGTGGGAAAATGTACAAATGGATCAGCCACTACCTTGAGAACAGAACTGCCAGGACAAAAGTACAAGGACAAACCAGCAAAATGATGCTGTTGGAGCAAGGTGTCCCCCAAGGAGGAGTTCTTTCACCAACATTATTCCTAGCATATATAAACGACATCACGGAAAATTTTCCAGCCAGAGTACACACATCATCCTTTGCAGATGACCTAGCCATATGGACATCTGAAGAATATATTAGTACAGCTAACAGCAGAATACAGCAAGCCCTATTAGCGCTAGAGGACTGGTCAAAATCATGGCTAGTGAAGATAAGTGAGGAGAAAACAACATGCACAGTGTTCTCCCTCTCAACTAAAACTCAGCAACCTAAGCTGGTATTGAATGGAAAAATATTGCGCCATGAAGAAAATCCAAACTATCTAGGAGTCACCTTTGATCGTCGCCTGACATGGAAGACACAGGTTGAGAAAAATCGAACAAGAGCAAGGCAAAGAATGGCAATCATGAAAAAGCTTGCTGGTACAACATGGGGAGCAGATGAGAAAGTTCTCAAGAAGTTATATACTGGACGGGTGAGGCCAGTACTGGAATATGGCATTGCAGCTTGGGCAACAGCAGCTAAGTCAAACTTTAACAAAATAAGTAGAGTCCAAAATCAAGGAATGCGAATCATAACTGGAAGCCTGAAGACAACGCCTATTAATGAATTAGAAAAGATCACTTGTTTACAACCAATGCAGGATAGAAGAGATAGCAGAGCCCAGCAACAAGCAGAAAAATTTAGAAGATTGACAGACCACCCTATGTACAACAGATTTAATGGTTTTGGAAAGGGAAGACTGAAGCGTAGCAACTTTGTAGAAACTGCAAAACGAAGGATTAGGTCAGATCCTATTCTTAACATATCAACAGTCAAGCCCATACACAATGCACACAAGTTCCCAGCTTGGAGACAGCAGCAACTGCCTGAGATGATAGAAAACATTCCTGGTATTGAGAAAAAGAACACTCAGCATGAAACCGAAAGAAGAGAAATAACCCTAAACTACATAAAAGAACATTACCCAAGCAGGAATTGGACCCATGCATATACAGATGGATCAGCCACAAATTCAATAGAGAATGGAGGAGGAGGAATTCTCCTAAATTTAAAAAATGGAGCGAAAAAAACACATTCAATGGCAACTGGAAAATTTTCAAGTAACTTCAAAGCGGAGGTAGAGGCTCTGAAAACTGCAGCAGAAATGCTCCTGATGGAGGAAAATAAAGAGAAGCAAATAGCTATCTTCACAGATGCAAAGTCAGCTGTCTCAATACTGAAGAGCAATAACAGCACAGAACTAACTGACCTAAGAGCAGCACTCCATGGTCTATGCCAGAAATCCAAAAAAGTTGTAATACAGTGGATCCCATCACATTGCAGTATACCTGGAAACGAAGAGGCTGACAGACTGGCAAAAGAGGGCGGACGACTACCACAGCCTGACATAGACATAACCTATAATGAGGCAAAGAGGTTGATAAAAAGCACTTATAGAACCAAATGGGAATCAGAGCATCCAGGCCATCAGAAGGATGATGCATATTACAAACTCGACCGAAGAGAACAAGTAGCAATCTTCAGACTCCGCACAGGACATAACAGGCTGAAATACCACTTGTTCAATAAACTAAAGATAGGAGATACCGATGAATGTAATTGTAGAACTGGAAAAATGACAGCAAAACATTTGCTGCAGGATTGCCCAACGTATGCAGAACAGAGAAAGATATTTTGGCCCACACCTGCTTCATTTGAGGACAAGCTCTATGGAGATATCAACAAGCTAAAGTTGACCGCAGATTACTTTAACTATATACAGGTTGACATTTAAAGGTGCATGAAGACCCAGAGGCATGAAATGGAATATTGCTTGGATAGCAAATCCATTACGTGGAAAGTCCAAATCAAAAGCCCATTGTGTGGGCTTCATAAAAGGTGGAAAAGTGTCCTAGTGGCACGAAATGGAATATTGCTTGGATAGCAAATCCATTACGTGGAAAGTCCGAATCAAAAGCCCACTGTGTGGGCTTCATAAAAGGTGGAAAAGTGTCCTAGTGGCACGAAATGGAATATTGCTTGGATAGCAAATCCATTACGTGGAAAGTCTGAATCAAAAGCTCACTGTGTGGGCTTCATAAAAGGTGGAAAAGTGTCCTAGTGGCACGAAATGGAATATTGCTTGGCTAGCAAATCCATTACATGGAAAGTCCGAATCGAAAGCTCACTGTGTGGATGTCATCTGCAGACTGCATACTTCTGGTTTCCGGAAGAACAGCCTATGGTGAACGGAAGGCCCAATATACGGAAGTGAGGCTAAGCAGCCATGTGCAGGACGTGACGATTCCTTGGGTGAGCCCAGTACCAGAGCGCTATGTATCGGCTCTGCAAGTATGGAAGCCTCCTTGGATGGCGGGGAATGCCCATGGTCTGCCCCTGCCTTCCCTTGAGGGCTGACCAGGATCTTTGGCTGTTCTATATGGACCAGCTGGGATGGGGGATAACACCACAACAGTGAGAGTCAAACGTCCTAAGAAACCCCCGGGAAGGTTAACCCGGTCAACAAATGCCCGCAGAAGTCGGATGTGTCGGCCTAACGGCGCAAGAACGCAGCTCTGCTGTAAACAGGCACAACGCAATCACATCCGAAAAAAACTCCGGATGAACGAAGAAGAAGAAGATAAACATAAGAGGTTCCCAATAACCAATATAAGAGGTTGGCAATAACCCACAAAAGAAGTTCCCAATAACCAATATAAAAAGTTCCCAATAACCAACATAAAAAAATCTCAATGACCAACATAAGAGGTTGCCGATAACCATTTCATATTAGTTAACAATAAACGAGACCATGTCACACTATTTCACAATAAATGTTATCATTTACTTTTATAATTGCAATTATAATTTAAATCCAACAATTATAATTTTACTATAACAGTTATCGTCTGACAATAATAATTATCATTATTAAATTATTATTTAATAACAATAGATGCCATTTTTTACACAACAATTATCAGTTGACTACACAATTTTTCATTTAATTACAATAGTTAACGTTTGACCTCAACAGTTAACGTTTGACTTCAACAGTTAACGTTTGACCTCAACAGTTATGATTTGACAATGACAGTTTCCACTTTTCTACATCAGTTAATGACATGGTGATACATTTTGTGGATAGATTTCCTGTAGGAAATGATAACGTTACAACTAAAATGATAACTTAAACACAGAAGCCACAAACAATATGTTACACGTTTTATTGCCTGGCATATTTCACTGCAGCTCGCCAGGTGAGTACTACATAATTATTTATTATATTAAGGGAATATATGAATATACTTTGGCTGAAATATTTGAAATACAAAGTCACCGATATTCTTCAAATGTGGGACATTTGTTATCCTCACGTAATTCTTAAATTTAAAACGAAGTCTGTCTGTCTGCACAAAATTGGTTGGAATCGCCTGATTGCAAGATCCTTGGTATACCTGAAATATGCCAGGAAATAAATCATGCAACCTTGTCTGTGTGCTTCTGTGTTTAAATTTACTAAGCGAATACATTATTTTGAAAGCAACAGATGGTTTTGCTAAAATCAGAGAAGTTGTTAAGGCTTCAGATCATAGCTGGAAAAGTATGATATAAGTGTTACGTGGGGAAGTCATTAAGTAACAGGAATTTTACGGATAATTGTCCCTCCACCCCCCCCCCCCCCCCCAAAAAAAAAAAAATAGTGCCAACCAAAAATTGTGCGTCTGTGTCATGTCACATCACCCCCATTGCTTCGTTGTCACCTGCAAACCTTTGACCCCGCAATTATTCTTTCAAGGGTTCAAACAAGTGGAAGTCCATGTTTCAAGACTTCAAATTTCAGAGCACGTGTTGTATCCACTGTATGCACAGCCGTACGAGGATGGACACTGTCGTCCAGGAACAATACTCCTTTTATGACGTTTAGATCGTATCGCGGGTTTCAGTTTGTTCACTGGCATGTCACTGTATCGAGCACTAGTCACAGCTTCCCTCCTTTCAAGGAAATGCACCAATATAGTTAAAGTTAGTTAGCATATAATTTACAAGTCGTAGCATCAACCTCGGCAATTTTTGGTGTTTAGACCGCGGTATGCGGGATTACTAATTGCGTCCATAAGCCCCTTTTATAGTTTCTTTACTTATTCAGTCTCGGTAGAGATTTGTTCGCAGCAGACGAGCAATATCTCCAGCGGACCTATTCTCGCCGGTCGCGAGATCCGCACAGTGGAGGAATGGGAGATTTGCTCGCAATAGACGAGCAATATCTCCTGTTGATATCTCCGGCGGGCCTATTCCCGCTGGATGCGGGTCCGCTAAGGTCAGGCGGAGAGTCTGACGATAGTGCACGCTTTACAAGGTCCGGACACTTGTGATTGACAGATGTGCGCGTCCTTATGGTCCGGGCGCGTACGAGGCCCTCACCTTGGGACCTGGCTGATCGCCTCTAAGCCGGGTCCCTTGGGTTCCAGGGTCTGGGGTTCCAGGGTCTGGCCATCACTCGCCACCTGCTCGTGGAGGCGAGGTCCCGGATGTTGACGCTGAGCCGCCAGCGTCTGCAGCCTACCTTGTGCCAGACGTTTTGGTTACCCATTCCTCTGGAAAACACAAGGGCTAGACCGAGAGAGGGAACATGTCGTTTGGGCACCACATGTTTCTAGGAAGCTCTGCCCAGGCATTGTGATGGAATATTGGCCACATTCCAACTCACATACTTTGGTCTGTCAAGACTGCAAGATGCCACTCCATAAGCCCCTTGCCACTGCAACAACAACCAATATAGAGCTCTTGATACACCCTAAAAATGGTAATCATGACTTCCCCAGTGGAGCCTTCCGTCTGTCATATGTTCTCTCTACCGGAGACAAGGTGCTTCCACTGCATCGACTGCCTTTTACCCTCAGGTTCATAAAGTTGAAACTACTGTCTTCACACTGAACCATCATTCTTCTGTAGATGTAACAAGGTTTCACACCTCCTGATCACACACACACACACAAACACACACACACACACACACACACACGCTCGCGCGCACAAGCACACACTCACATATAACACCTAGGTGTTCTTCCGCGGTGCAAGTCGATAGTGGTGTAGCCATTGCGTAATCGCTATTGCGCAAACATATCGATCTTGACGATCCCTACATAGGGTATTGCTTAAGAGCCAGTTTGTACCCTGAAATAGGATTTTCCATTGCCAATACTCTTTCACACAGACGATAATAAAACTCCTTGGTAGATTCAGCGTCGTTCAAATATAAACTCGTTATAATGTTGCCATTTGGCTTCCTCAGCGTCAAAGCCAGATTTGATGTCTCCAGCATTGTTGGTTCCGGAAGCACACTTAGCTATCAAAGAAAACCCCTCCTACTGCAGCAAGTCAAATGTTTGTTCTAAGAACGAATGCTTCAAGAAGAACCGGCTGGTGTAATGGTCGCCGTCTCCTCTATCCAGGTCTCGGCTCTAGTTCAGCGTGTTCTTAGACACTTCCCGACACAGAGACACTTTACCACAGATGATAATCCGGTTCTTCTTCTTCTTCGTCATCCGGAGTTTTTTTTCGGACGTGATTGTGTTGTGCCTGTTTACAGCAGAGCTGCGTTCTTGCGCCGTTAGGCCGACACATCCGACTTCTGCGGGCATTTGTTGACCGGGTTAACCTTCCCGGGGATAATCCGGTTCAATTTACGTAATTTTACGTCTGCAAGACCGTCCCGGCCGAAAGCAAAAGTGCCTCAGTACACGACGGTGATGTACCCCGGCCCTCTTTCGCTAATGGGTGTTCTAGCTGGGCTGGAGTTTGTGCTCACCGAGTTTTCGGTCACTAGATGATGATGCTCGCTGTTGACATGGCTTTGCTGAAGAAGATGTGTACGACGTAACGCTGAACTTCCTTTCTTTTCTCTTCCCCTTCTCTTTCTTCCTATTTCTCATCTTCTTCTTTGTTTTTCGCTTGTTTTCTTTCTGTACTTTCCCTTTCCACCCTATTCCTCTTCTTCTTCCTCCCCCTCTTTATCTTCTCTCGTCTCCGTAGTGTACCTCTACATCCCAGAGTAGAAGAGAAAAGACTAAACAAGACTGTAAGGTACCTCTACATCTCAGGGTAGAAGAGAAAAGACTAAACAAGACTGTAAGGTACCTCTACATCCCAGGGTAGAAGGGGAAAGACTAAACATGACTGTAAGATACCTCTACATCCCAGGGTAGAAGGGGAAAGACTAAACAAGACTGTAAGTTACCTCTACATCCCAGGGTAGAAGGGGAAAGACTAAACAAGACTGTAAGTTACCTCTACATCCCAGGGTAGAAGGGGAAAGACTAAACAAGACTGTAAGTTACCTCTACATCCCAGGGTAGAAGAGAAAAGACTAAACAAGACTGTAAGGTACCTCTACATCACAGGGTGAAAGAGGCAATGAATGAATCACAAACAAACAAACAAACAAATAAACAAACACAACAACGAGAAGTAGATTGTGAGATTTACTAGAACATGATTACAAGAAACAAAATTGAAGTTGTGGCTAAAGCCTTCGTCAGCACCGAACAAACAAACACAAACAGACAACAAGTACATGAAAAACACTACATAAAATATAAAGGTTACTTATCTGAATCCTTGTTTGGTTGAATACGTCTTAAGCGCATAAAGCCTTTGATGTGGATGAAATAAACCGGATGTGTGGTTCAAGCGGGTAGAAGAGGAAAGATTATACAAGACTGTAAGGTATTTCTACATCCCAGGGTAGAAGAGGAAAGACTAAACCAGACTGGCACCAACCTTAGCTCAAAGGATCTGTGTCCATGCACCCACCCAAGCTCAACGAATCTGTATCCAGGTACCCACCGTAACATGCTTGCATACATATTACCATTCCATCATCACCGGCCTCGCTAATTGGCGTTGACGACCAAGCTTAATCACAGATCGCAACTTCCACACACACACATATAAACATAACACATCTGCACCCATACATCCATCTAGATAAATACAATCACCTTCATAAACCAAATAAACAGAACCCCGTCTGTCTATGAACCTGTCTAAACAGAGCACCATATGTCTGTGAACCTGCCTAAACAGAAGCCCATATGTCTATAAATCTGCCTAAACAGAATCCCATCTTTCTATTAACCTAACTAAACAGAACCCCATCTGTTTATAAAGCTGTCTAAACAGAACTCCAGCTGTCTATAAACCTGCCTAAACAGAACTCCATTTGTCTATGAACCTACCTAAAAAGAAGTCCATCTGTTTATAAATCTACCTAAACAGAACCCGATCTGTATAGTAATCTACCTAAACAGAAACCCATCTGTCTATAAGCATGTCTAAACTGAAATCCAGCTGTCAATAAACCTACTTAAACAGAAATCCATCTGTCTATTAACCTACCTAAACAGAAGCCCATCTGTCTATAAACCTGCCTAAACAGAACCCCAGCTATCTATTAACTTGTCTAAACAGAACCCCAGATGTTTATAAACCTACATAAACAGAACCTCATCTGTCTTTAAATCTACCTAAACAGAACCCTATCTGTCTATAAACCTGTCTAAACAGAACCCTCAACTGTCTATGAAACTGCATAAACAGAACCCAATCTGTCTACAAACCTAACTAAAGAGATCCCAATCTGTCCATAAACCTAACTAAACAGAACCATATCTGTCTATAAACCTCATTCATTCATTCATTCAGTAGCATGTCCTTTGCAGAACCTCGCTCCCATAACAACCTTCCGGAAAACCTCTCGATCATATGCAAGATGTCCCGTATCTGATACACCCATCTGGAGATCATCCGCCACATCCTGCACCCATCTTCTCTTTGGCCTTCCTCTTCCTCTCTTCCCAGGCATATACCCTTCCATTATTGTTCTCTCCAAACTTTCGTGACGTTTCAAGTGACCAAAATATTTCAATTTTCTTTGTTTTATCGTCTTTAATAGTCAACCTTCTTCAATATTCAACTCTTGAAGTATGGATGCATTTGTTCTTTTCTTTACCCAAGATATTCTTGGAACTCGTCTATAACATTATATTCAAAGGCGTTTATGCGCTGTTCAGCTTGTTTAGTAAGTGTCCATGTCTCACAGGCGTATGTTGCAATGGGAAAGATGCATGCTCTTAAAAATCTAATTTTTGTAGTTCTGTCTGTCCCACATATAATTTATTTTAGTCTTTGAAGAGAAATTGATAGTCGCCGTTTAATTTCTTTCATTGTGTCACCGTTGTTGGTAATCAATGACCCAAGATATTCAAAATTGTCCACCACCTCCAATTTTTCCCCATTAATGTATATTTCTTTCTCCATAGTAGTTTTATCTGTATGCATTATCTTTGTTTTAGCTATGTTAAGATATAAGTTGTGATTTTCACTATTCAATTGGGTTGAGGCTATTAGGTTTTCTATGGCATTCTGTGTTGTGGATAGTAATACTGTATCACCAGCATATCGAATCTCCGGTATGTCATGACCGCCGATATTTAGGGCATCATATAGCTCCCTGTTTATATCATCTCTTACATTTCTCATTATATTTTCGGCGTACAGGTTAAACAAATAGGGTGACAGCTCGCAGCCCTGACGGACTCCTTGCTTGATGTCAAACCAATCTGATGCCTCGCCATCTATTCTAACTGCTGCTTGTTGGTCTAGATAGAGCATTTTTATGAGTTGTACTACATGTGATGAAAAGCCCATATTCCTCATGATTTCCCAAAGTTTCTGATGCTGTACACAGTCAAATGCCTTTGAATAAAACATGAGAATAGGTTTACATTAAATTCTCTGCACTTCTCTATTATTAAACGCATGTTGAATATGTGATCTCTTGTTCCTCTTCCTTGTCTAAATCCAGATTTGAACCACGTTAATCTCTTCTTCCATTTTCTTACGAAGTCTTCCCATTATGACTTTTAGTAGAATTTTACTTGCATGACTGATCAGGGCAACAGGTCTATAGTTGGTGCATAATTTCAGGTTGCCCTTTTTTGGTATTGGAATGAAGATAGTTCTCTTCCAATCTTTTGGCCATATACCATATTTCCAAATCTTTGTACATAATGCATGATATATGTGTATGCTTTCTTCTCCTCCCGCTTTAATTAGTTCAGCTGGTATCTCATCACATCCAGGAGATTTACCATTCTTCAGGTTCTTTATAGCCCAAGCAATTTCATCTAATGAGGGTTCAGGTTCTGTCTTTGCTGTCGTTGGCTCATGTATCTCATTCATATCTTCACTGTCACTCATATCATACATTCCACTGCAGTACTCCTGCCATCTTTCTAGAATTTGTCTAGATTCTGTTAAGGTATTTCCCATCTTGTCACAGATAACATTCAATTGAGGTTGAACATTTCTTGTCAATAACTTCATTTCTTTGAACATTTCATAATCTCTTCCAGTCTTATGATATTGCTCTATTCTGGTACAGCAATCTTGTATATAGTGATTTTTGTCCTTTCTTGTGTTCTTTCTTATTTGTCGAGTTAAAGATTTATACTTCATCCTGCTGTTATCGGATTCACCTCCTCTCTGTTTCAGCTCCCTTCGTTGTTTTATTAAATCTAACGTGTCTGATGTAATCCATGGCTTAAGTTGCTTTTTCTTGGTCGAAATTAAATCTTTGGCTGCAGTTATCAAGATATCTCTAGCTTGTACTGCCAGTTCATCAGGTGTCATTTCCTCTTGTACAGACATCAAGACCCCAAAGCGATTCCTAACTTCTACAGTGTATGCATCTGGTATTTTTGTGAGATCAAAACGAAGTGGCCTTGGTCCTCGGGTAAGCTTTTCGAGTTTTAATTTCAGATCTACTTCTAATAAATGATGATCTGTATCACAGTCTGCACTACATAGGGTATTTGCAGATGTTATGCTTGATCTCCATCTTCTTTGTATTAAAATATAATCTATCTAATATTTGGTAATACTGTCTGGAGACTTCCATGTGAAGAGTCTTCTTGGATGTTGTTTAAAAAGCGTGTTGGCTATCGTTAACTCATTTTCTGTGCAAAATTCAATTAATTTGTCACCTGCATCATTTCTATTTCCTAATCCAAATTTTCCTAAAACGTGTCTCTCATTTTCAGCTCTTCCTACACCTACTTTTGCATTAAAATCTCCCATTATTATTGCTATATCATTATGACCAATCTTATTTAATGTGTCTTGTAGTGTGTTGTAAATATCTTCAATTTCGTCCTCCTCTGCTGTTGAAGTAGGTGCATATATCTGTATGAGAGTTGTGTTTTTTGGACGACCTTTAAGTCTAACAGTGAGGATTCTATCACTAACTGGATTATATCCCATTAAAGATTTTGCAGTTGTCTTATCTAAACAAAATGCAACTCCACTCTGGCCTCCGACGTCTCTACCAGAATAAATGAAAATACTTCCATTTTCAGTTGTAAAATGTCCCTTGCCGCTCCAACGATGTTCACTAATTCCTAGAATTTGAAGTTTAACCTCTCAGTCTCATCACACACTACTTTAAGCTTTCCCGCATACAGACTTCTCACATTCCACGTTGCTATTCTCACTCTGTTTCTTAGTCTAACACAGGGGATTTCCTTGGTAACCAGTCAGGATTAACTCCGTCATCACGATTACTAGTACTGGTCCCTGTGTCACACTCTTCTCCAGTGTTATCTTTATTGCCTGGCCTGGGGGTTTCGCCACCAGATCTCTTTCTTATTATGTTTTCTTTCATGGTTGTTATGGTGTTTTGGCAAGTTTTGCAGAAAGTAGTTTGCCATTGCTTTCCTTCTGGGCAGTGACTGTACTAGTCGGTGGCCATAGCCATTGTCTCTACTGATGAGATCATCTGCCTATCGCCGCAGAGTGCAAGACCATAACCAACAACAATCTGTCGGCTGCTCTCACACTCCATCCACCACCTGCTTCCATGGCTTCACGTAACCCTGATCGGGGGGCTAAACGGGTACTCCACCTTGTCCAACGGTGTCCCGTAGACTACATGAGGAAAGGAGGTGTCTTACATCGCCTTTGATAGGGGATACCCCTACCCCGCTAACCGCGTCTATAAACCTACCTAAACAAAATCTCATCTGTCTATAAACCTACCTAAACAGAATCAACCGGCTCTGTGGCTTAGGGGTTATGGACGCAGTTCATAATCCCGCATACCACGTTCGAAACATAGCTGCGGATGATTTGGCAGCAGACCCTTTTGCGTTGGTTTTCATAAAACGGTATGAGTGCCGGTCGATCATAAATCAATAGCAAACTACGGATCGTAAACTTGACAAAACATCACGAACAGCCTAAAATGGTGGAGTTGACTGCGACGTCCTGTAGAGGATAAGCAACTTATGTTTGTTTTAAACAGAAGCCAATCTGTCTATAAACCTACCTAAACAAAACCCATCAGTCTATAAATCTGCCTAAACATAACCCATTCCGTGACAATGAACCTACCTGAGCAGAACCCCATCCCTGTCAATGAAGTATTTGCCCTTAGCGTCTGTGACTGACGGTCTTCTGTCTCTTTGAGTCGAACATCCTGGCCAGGTGACTGTCCGCGTCCTTCCTGAGAGTGTCCAGACACGTGATGTAGTAGACCCTAATGTTGATGTCGTGGGACAATATATATTTCTGCCTAAAGTCTGGAGTCTAATGTTGATGTCGTGTTACAGTATATGTTTCTGTCTAACGTCTGAAGTCTAATGTTGATGTCGTGTTACAGTATATGTTTCTGTCTAACGTCTGAAGTCTAATGTTGATGTCGCGGGACTGTATATATTTCTGCCTAAAGTCTTAAGTCTAATGTTGACGTCGAGGGACAGTATGTTTCTGGGACGCAGAGGTGTTTTCAAGGCACCAGGGCTGGATTCTATACTGGCCAAGACCTATTGACATACAGGACTTCGCGCTGGAGATCACAGCCAGCGAACACAAGCAAGCAAGTATATGTTTCTGTCTAACGTCTAAAGTCTAATGTTGATGTCGTGGGACAGTATATGTTTCTGTCTGCAGTCTGAATTCTAATGTTGATGTCGTGGGATAGTATATGTTTCTGTCTGCAGTCTGAAGTTTAATGTTGATGTCGTGGGACAGTACATGTTTCTATCTGGAGTATGAAGTTTAATGTTGATGTCGTGGGACAGTACATGTTTCTATCTGGAGTATGAAGTCTAATGTTGATGTTGTGGAACAGTACATTTTATGCTTGGAATCTCCCCTTCTCTTCTCTCTCTTATTTTCTATCTCATCTCATTTCCTCTCTAAATCTGTCTGTCTGTCTGTCTGTCTGTCTGTCTGTCTGTCTGTCTGTCTGTCTGTCTGTCTGTCTGTCTGTCTGTCTGTCTGTGTTTCACGTTATTTCTTCTCTGTTACTCTCTTTCTTCCTCTATCTCATCTCTCAATCCCTCTCTCTTACTCTGCCCCCTTCTCTCCTCTCTAAATATTTCTCTCTGTCTCCCATTTCCTCTCATTCTCTGTCTCCCCTTTTCTCACCCATCTGGCTGCCTCTCTCGCATTCACTGTATCTATCACCGTCTTTCCTTCTCACCTCTTTCTCTTACTCTCGCTGTCTGTCTGTCCTTATTTCTCTGTCTCACCTTCTCTTTTGTTTCTCTCATTTTTCTGTCTCTGATTCTCTCCATTCTCTCTGTGTTTCAGTCTCTCTCTCTCTCTCTCTCTCTCTCTCTCTCTCTCTCTCTCTCTCTCTCTCTCTCTCTCTCTCTCTCGTCTTCATTTATCTCATCTCTTATTCTCTCTCTGTGTCTTCACTTATGTCCTCTCTCATCCTCTCGCTGTCTCTCTCCGTCTCCTCTCTCTGTCACTCTCTCTATCACCTTCTATCTCACCTTCTCTCTGTCTCTCTCTCTCTCTCTCTCTCTCTCTCTCTCTCTCTCTCTATCACCTTCTTTCTCACACTCCCTGTTTCTCTACCTGCTCTTGTCTCCTCTCCCTCTCTCTGTCTGTCTGAATGTCTACGCCTCCCACCCCCCCCCCCCCCCACTCTCCCACTTTCTGCCTTCAATGAATTAGTATTGTGAAGATCTAGCAGTCCACACACACACAAGTGCTATCTGCCACAAGGACAGCTTGTGTCTCTGATGACATGAAATCTACATACACACGTCGGCTGTCCACGACTGTCCGCTCAGTGTCGGCTTGAAACCTGGGTGACAGGATCGTCTATGTTGACATGTTTGCCCATGGTATAGGCCAGATGACACGTTGGAATTGCTAAAGCTTTCATTCTCATGTAGATCCGGCTTTCCACTTGAAAGCTATCAGTGCTAATCAAGAGCTGTGTTTCCTATTATTGTCAACGTTGGTACGTCTATCGTGGCTGATGTATCTGCCGCCTGTACACATTCCATCACAATTAACATACGACTTGCCAACGAAGGCGTCCAATGTTAATCTCCTGTCCTGCACAATATCCTGGATTAAACCCGAGATGCCTTCAGTCAATCAATGGCTCATCTATCCCGTGTAGGATCTGTCATCAGGCGCCGATTGATGGCCGGATTAGCACCCCTCACTCAATTACAAGTCACATTCCAGAACAATCGACAACACGTGATTAGTTATATCAATCAGATACCACCAGCATCATGTGCCATGCCGATACAGGTCACCAGACAGTTTTGTTTTTGGTTCTTCTTCTGACAAATGACAACATGCGCCAAGAGTATTCTCGTTTCAATCTCTACAAGGTATCTTTCGGCCGATGTTAAGACTGTTTCCAGATAATTGAAACGACTTATCTGTGTAAGAAAAGTACCATGTGCTGGGAGATTGCATGGTGGTAGCTAGTCAGTTTCTAGACGAGAGCACTACACATGACACAATGTCGTTACAGTTTATTAATCCACACCTTGGCTTTCCGGACACGCTCCAGGATGCCCAGTCTCCCTCAGCAAATGTGGTAAGGCATAGATACTGATCGTTCCAGCAATTCCCTTTTTGTAAAGACGTGGAGTTCCTCTCCTCGCTAGTCTCTCCTAGTTGGAATCTTGCCTAGATCCAAATCTGAGCATCCTTCCATGTGTTTATGCTTCCCTTATTGTGTCTTCAGCTGGCAATCGTTCATAGATAGTCTTCACAATGTCTGACTTGTCCATGTATATACCTTCGTTTTCGTTCACCCCCAGACGTCGACATGAATTAATGCACAGACAGCAGCAGTCAACTTCAGCTTGCTGATATCTCCAAAGTGAGCTGGTGTAGGTCAGAATACGTTTCACAGTTCCATACATGTTGGTCACTCCTGCATCAAATGATTAGCAGTCATTTTACCAGTTCCACGGTTACATTCATCAGTATCCCCTATCTGTAGTGTATTTAACAAAATAATATTTCAGCCTGTGTCATGTCCAGAGTCTGAAGACTGTAGCTTGTTGTTATAGCAATAATATATGCATATTATTCCTATTCCATATCAAAACCATGAATAGATCAGCTGAGTATACGCTATACCAAAATGTAAATACTCTACAATATGTTCTGCTTAGTATAAATTTACATGTTCCATCTCAGTTAGTGAGAATAGACTGTTATATTCAATATGAAACAATGTCTCGTCTATCTGTTATCCATTGTGACTGTGTCCCCCAAACGTGAAGAGAAAGAAATACCGAGACGGAATGTGTATAACAGTGGAGATGTTAGCTGCTGGTGTATGTCCCGCGTCTCAGTGAGGTCCCAGATAGAAGATGGCGTCTCCAGCAGCTCACTGCCCGGTCCCGCCTGAATCAGCTGATGTTATCAATGGCGTACATTACACACATTTCTGCAAACAATTAAGCTCGTGTTCACACTGTTAAGGCAATATTACCTTCTGGGTTCGTTCAGGGATTACCAACACGGTTGTCACCTACGACAAAATTGACAACATCAAATAGCCAATGACATCAGTCGGCGACACCTTTCAGCTATAAAATGTTCACATTTCTTCTACCTGTACATATCACAAGCCAAGTATCACCCAGTACATTTCCTGCTTTCAGCTGAGACTCCACTACTCTGCCAAGGTAAGTTTGTGGTCGATTTTGTCCATGTTCTAGCCACAGATTGTAGTTTTAGAGAACGTTATCATTGCGTTACCGAATAGTCAGAAGCAAAATGGAGCTCATGGGTTTCAAATATCCAAGGATATGCTTCTACATCTTGCTGGTTAGTCAGAGAGAGCTGTAGTGCGTATATTCTTCTTCTTCTTCAGCGTTCCGAGCCATTTAGGTTCTTTGCTGCAGATACAATCCGTCTCCATTCGTCTCTCTGGTGGACCTTCTCTTGCCAGTCGTTGATTCCAAGTGCTTGTAGGTCTGTATATGTATTATCTCTCCACCGTCTTCTTGGTCTACCTCGTGGTCTACGGTCATTTATTTCCCGAGTGTAAGCGAGTTTTGTTTCCCTATTATCTTCCATTCTTTCTATATGCCCCAGCCATTGTAGTCTATTAGCCTTCATGATACCAGTGATTAGCGGGGAATTAAACAGATCATAAATGTCTTTGTTACTTCTTCTTTTCCACTCTCCAATTTGCGTATATTGTGTTATGTATTTCGTTTCCTTCAACAAATCCACATTTCTTCAATATTTCCATCGTTATTTTCTATCTCGATCTCTTCACTATAATTCTAAGCGGAAGTTTGAATGCAGGTGATATGAGATTGATTGTGAGAAATATATGGCATTTAAATGTTGTTTTACTTTCTACCGACTTTAAATTTAACATAGCGTTAGGCAGATATCCAGTGTGTTGAATATTATTGAAAAAAATGTAGTCAATAGTTCTATTTCACATTCTTCTGGTACCTCTAATTCTCCTTTGGTAATTTCATCTACTCTGACTGATTTTCATATTTTTGAAAAGACCAGTGACATATTTTAGAATGGTTTACTTTCTTCTTTCACGCTACAAGAAAACAAAGCTTTATGCATTGTTGTTGTTTCTAATAGCTGATGTTTGCTTCACTATACATTCTTTATTATTGGTCGGCGTTGTCATCAATGTTGAATTGTTCTAGTACTTTGATTATGTTCTCATAGTTCTCACTGACAAATACATGTGTGCTCTCTATGAAACATGGGAAAGAAACTCTATACACCAACTGGTGGGAGAACACGAAATACCAGTGGATGTTTAGAACCGAAGAATGTCGCGATATGACTGGGTCAACATTATATTGTTCATAGATGGACAGACTACATCCTTATAATCAAGTGCTGTGTCGACTGGCCACAGCGATGATGTTTCTCCACATCTTGCGATCTCTAACATCATGTATCAATTGGTACGCTGACATTCTTCAGTGCCATGATCCCAGAGTGTTAGGAATCCTCTCTCAGTCTTCTTATTTCTATCTTTTCACAAATCATTCCAGTTGTCATAAATGTTTCTCCTCGCGTAATGTGATCAAAATTGTAGAATGCCTCATTCTCATCTTTGTGATTAGTTGTCTTTGTGTTCTAGCCTCCTTCTAACGATTTGGATTGCTGGCTGAACAGGGAATTTCAGCATTGTTCTACAAAATCACATCTCTGCTGTATTGATGGATTTGACTTGCATATTTACTAATGGTCCAGGAATCACAGCCAGATGTTAAAGCTGGTACAATGTAACCTGCAAACATTCTTGTTATGTAACCCCACAACACGGAGATTCATTGCTTAGGTTGGTCTTCATTTTGTCAAACGCATGTGATTGTTAATGTAGTTGTTCTGTTATTTATGGCTATGATACACCCACCAGCCGTCACCAGCAGGTCCGGGAACTGTGGTCATGCACTAGCTGGCACACTTGCAGGCCGGTCTGGTGGTCGTGGGTTCGAATCCTCATGGAAGGCCATGTTTACAAGTGACCTTGGCTGCCGGGCCCATAATGTCTAAATTGTGTAGCAGGACATGTCCACACAGTCACGTGGGCCCGTGTGATATTGACCACATCCCCCCCCCCCCCCCCCCGCGTCGATTGGACCATAACAATATGGAGCCAGAACCATATGCTGAATGTCAGCCCAGGCACGTAAAATGGGGGACTGACTTGTGACCTGTGACCTGTAGGCCCTAAGGTGTTGAGAGTTGCTGGTGTTTATCTGAGTATAACATAGGAGTACGTCTGACCTGGCGCTCATGTGTTGTTGATTTCTCTTTGACAGATGCGTTCTGTGTTGCTAGCATTGGTGGTCCTAGCTGTTGCCTTCATGTCCACTGAGGCTGCCGAGCTGGAACGACGCGGTGGATTGTTGGGTCTGGGTGAATCTACTCGGTGGTCTGCTCGGTATAGTTACTGGCATCATTGGTGTTGTGCTGCAAGGTGTGTTACGTCCTGTTCTCGATATTATCGTCACCATCACATTCAGCGCTGTCAGATTGGTGATCGGCGCTGTGGGAACTCTGGCAGGCGCCCTGCTTAAAATAGTTGGAGACGTCGCTAATGGAGCGTTTAGTATACTTGGGTGCCTCTTGGCCACTGTCAACGGTATTGTAGACCAGCTGCAATTCGTGGTTAACGACGCAGTTGGACGCCTCTTCTCTCTGACAGAAACGCTGCTGGCCACACTTATTGGTACTCTTGGCCAGCTCCTTAAATGTCTGTGACCACAGGTAAGTGCAGTCTATAGCATTGATTTGTATAAACACTGAAACATGTCACTTGTCTTTATCATAACAGAAATGTCCATGTTTGTCAAGATGGGTCTTTAATATAGGGTCTCCTAGACTACTCGTTGCGTTTTGTGATACGATACAGTCAAAACGTTACAACATCATGTCTCTGATCTGGTCAGGAGTCCCTCAATGATCAGTAGCGGCAAGTGACACAGTCTGGTCTTTATTGCTGTGTGATACTAGGAAGAACTAACGAAAGAATGACACCTTAACGATTGAAAGACAACTTGACAGGAAGCCACAGTTAAGATTGTGACACAATCCATGACTCGTAGAACACAAACTATTCTCCACACTGACATTAGGAATTATACATTAAATAAATAAAATAAAAAAGCCTTTCAATATATATGTTATAGAAGGGTTCTAAGAATATCTTGGATACAGAAAAGAACAAGATGGGTGCAGGATGTGGCAGATGATCTCCAGATGGGTGTATCGGATGCGGGACATCTCATGACCGAGAAGATTTCCGGAAGATTGTTATGGGAGAGAAGTTCTGCAAAGGACATGCTACTGAATGAATGCATGAATGAATGAATGAATGAATGATGAATGAATGAATGAATGAATGAATGAATGAATGAATGAAAGGATGTACGTTTACATCTCACAAAAATCGCAGTGGGTTCACTTGATGGCGAGGGATACGGGTAACAGGGAAAGCTAATCCACATGTACAGATCAGTCCAGTGTATTAGAAATGGTAGCACGCTATGGACTACGCTTGAGTTCAAAGTGAGCAACCCCCCCCCCCCCCCTCCGTAAAAAAAAGAAGAAAAAAAAAGAAAAATCATAATAATAAAAAATACCCTTCAAGACGTCTCTATCAGAGTTCATTGTGTTTAGTATAGCTCAAGATAAACAATGAATATCTATCTAGTTGAAATCACATATCCATAATGATGCAGATTGTAATACTTGTGTCAACGATGAATTTCTGTGTGAAATTTCAGGTACATCACCAATGAGATGTCTACCAACAGAGTCCGGTATACGATGAGATGAGCTAGAACATTGACATCTGTCTGTGTTGAAGAACAATCATACAAGACAATGGTCACATAAATAAAACTGCTGATAATGTCTTCATTGTTCTGTGTTGACGTTTTGTTGTTTCTTTGGTTGTCCTTGCTGACATTGTCACTAACACTGCTAGTACTCTACTGAGGTATGTTAATTCTTTATATTTGTGATTTCTTGATCCTTAATTTTGTGTTCAGTCAACGTCCTTTTATCTTCATTATCTCAGAATTATGTTGAGGGAGATTGGGTCCCTGCTGGAATCAGTTTTAATGACATCATTTATTAAGGTCATCTATAATATTGGCTACTATTTATACAAGGGACAGCATTATAGTTATAAACATATTTCAAGCGAAAGAAAGAAGTAGAATATTGGTTCATCCCTGCTGATATATTAAAGTCTATATTTACAGTATAGTATATATTTATATGGCTGGTTTCCATGGCTATGGCGTTGTGGACGCGATTCGTAATGCCACTTACCCGCGTTCGAAACACAGCGGTGACCGATTTGGCAGCAGACCGTGTCTCACTGGTTTTAACGTGTTGGTATGGGAGCCGGCCGTTCAGAAACAATGGAAAACTACTGAACGTAAAACTTGCCAAGACATCAACAACGGTAGTAAAATGCTAGTGTTGACTGCAACGTCCTGTAAAAGGATATGCAACTTTTAAACAAAAAAATATTTATAGTTTTGCCAACGAGGTGGCAGAGCTAGGCAAGAAGCCTTATCTGATGATGGCATTCGTCACACTCTTGACCTGGGTGTTGTTGCTGCCCGTGGTCTGTAAAAAGTTGCATCCCCAAGTTGTTTGTTGCCTTGTATATACAGGCAGGCAACAAACAACTTGGGGGATGCAAATTTTTATGCGACATGAGGTACCTTGGGTAGACAGGCCTTCGTCTGGCGGACAGGTTTATACAACATTTATCCGATATCAACTGGTGCTCAGAAACCGGTACCCCTACACTTTAACAGTTCCCACCACTGTAGGGTTGCCGACATACGTGTTGCGGCGATAAAATCGTGCACATTTCATGAGCGCGATCACAAGACTTGGGAAACCGTCTTATCTTCCAATTGGGTTCACTCTCCCCTCACGGCCTCAATATCCAACACAGTTTTATTTAAGCCCCTAACGCCCCTTTCCCCCATCCCCGTAGTCGTATAGTCCACTTACAAGCCAGTTGCATGTCCTGCACAGGACGTAGTAGTCAACACTAGCATTATCTTTGCCTTCTGTGACTTCCCGGTTAGATTGTTTGGGGTCGCTTCTCATTGTGTTCTGAACAACCGCCATTTGTGCTTTTTTATGATGGCAAACGCTTGGTGGTCTGCATCCATATCGCCCACAGCAGTGTATCGAACTTGGCGTGCGGAATTGCGAACTGCATACGTTACATCGCCACAGAGTTAGCTACAGTGCCCCACATATCCATATTTTTCTATTCGCTCTCCTGGGGGCACCCCCATCCCCCCAGCGCGGGTCCCCTCACCGTTTGTCTTAGCCAATCACCGAGTTTCTGGTTGTACTGACCTTTAGTCAGTTGATCCCGTTAACCACGACATCCGTTTTATTCCATCCATGGACGGCCGTTCTAGCTAGGACAGAGATAAGTGAAATTTATACTTTCATGTAGTGTCTTTCGAGAATTTGTTAGTCTATTTGTGTTTGTTTGTTCTGTGCTGACGAAGGCTTTGGCCGCAACATCCATTTTGTTTTTTGTAGTCGCGCTTTGGTAAAGCTCACAATCTACTTCTCGTTTTTCACTGATTCATTCATTACTTTTCAAGACTTACCGCAGTTTCCCTTATTCTTGTTAACTAATGTTCTCAACTCTCTTGCTACAAGTGGGCTGTATTGATCCGTTATTGTGCAGCCACGGTTCTCAACTCGTTTGCTACAAGTGGGCTGTATTGATCCGTTATTGTGCAACTAAGGTTCTCAACTCTCTTGCTACAAGTGGGCTGTACTGATCCGTTATTGCGCAGCCACGGTTCTCATTAAGCCGACACATATGGCAAAGGGGTTGCGAACTCGATTCGCAATCTCGCATTCCGTGTTCGAAACAGCTGCAGGCGATTTGGAAGCAGAAGTCTTGCGCTGGTTTTCATACAATCGTATAAGCGACGGTCGTTCAGAAAACAATTGCAAGCTACTGAACGTAACTTGATTAGTAAATCACAAACAGCCAAACAATGCTGGGGTTGACTTCGACGTCCTGTAAAGGACATGCAACAAACTGATCAATGCTTTCAGCACGTAGTTAGTTCACAGCAGTTTCATGTTGTCAACAAATGTTGCCTGTCTTGGTACTTGTTGTCAACACATGTTATCTGTTCTGGTAATTAATTTAAGAATTGCGTGCTCGGAAAATGGCGCAGCTGGCTAGAAAAATCTAGAAACGGAACAACAACATCTAGACATATCTGCATGCATGGCGGCTGTTTTTGACGCAGAAGTGACCGGTTTTTTGCCTTGTTTCTAATGACTGCCGTTGCCATTTATGATGAACTGTATTTTCTTAGAGGACTTTTGTGTTGACATTCTAGCAACAGCATTATGTACAGTAAAATATGTTTTTTAAATACATTTTTTCGAGTTGTTTTGGTGCGTGAACTACATTTTGGAGAAAAAATGGCGTGGCTAACTTGAAAACATCTAGAAACGGAACAATAACATCTAGAAATATCGAGACTTTGAAGGTGAACATCTGGTTGGGAAAGTGACTGCCACTTCCATCAAGGATGAACTGTATGTTTCGTGGGAGACATTTGTGGTGACATTCTGGTGGCGGCATTACCTACAGTGTGCCTGAGCGGGCTTTTGTTTGTAGAGACTCCTATCTTTTCCACTTTTCACACAGGGCAGTGAGGAACATTTTATGTGATATTCACTGACACAGGAACTGAGCATAATGGCGACTACCCGTTGCTGTAATGTTGGGACCGCGACTGAACTGAACTGAACTTAATTTAAAATGTTCAAATGCTAACTGTAGTAAAATAATAACAATTATAATCAAACAATAACTGTTGCAATATCATGATAAGTCTTGTAATAACATGGTAACTCTTGTAATAAAATAATAACTATTGTAGTAAAATAATATCTATTATAATCAGATTGTAACTATTGTAGTAAAAAAATAACGACTGTAGTAAAATAATAACCATTGTAGTAAAATAATAACACTCTAGTACAATATAACGATTGTAATCAAATGGCTATTATTCTAGTAGACTAATACGTCTTTTAGTAGAATAATAACTTTTGTAGAAAAATGATAACTCTTGTAGTAACATGATAACTAATGTAGTGAAATGATAACTTGTAGTAAAATGATAATTATTGTGGTGAAATGATAACTCTTGTTGAAAAACGATAATTCGTGTAGAAAAGAAATAATAATTATTTTAGTAAAATGATAACTGTTGTACTGAAGTGATAATTATTGCTCTCGGATAATAACTGTTGTAGCCAAAAATTAGCCGTTAAGCTGATATCATAACCGTTGGCCTAAGTTAACAAAGGTAGCATGAAATGATAACTGTTGCTGTCACATGATAACTATTGATTGTGGTGAAATTATAAAAGTTTTGGTAAAATAATAACTTTTGGACATAGATGATAACTGCTGACAATAAATGATAACTAATGTAGTCAAATGATAACTGTTGGTAGTGACGTGCCTATCACGACCAAATGTCCCCATAACTATAACATAACATATGGTTTATTTTAAACAACAAAGGAGGTTCTTAATAACCAACATAAGAGGTTCCAAATAATCAACATAAGAGTTCCTCAATAGCCATCATAATAGGTTCCCAATAACCAACATAATACGTTCCATATAATCTACATAAGAGGTTCCCAATGACCAACATAAGAGGTTCCCAATAAATAACATAAGAGGCCCAAATAACCAACATAAAAGGTTCCCGATAACCAATATAAGAGGCTCACAATAACCAACATGTAGGTTCCAAAATAACCAAAATAAGATATTCCCAATAACCAACATAAGAGGTTCCCAATAACCAACTTAAGAGGTACGCAATAACTAAAATAAGAGGTCTCATTAACCAACATAAGAGGTTCCAAATAACCAACACAAGAGGTTCCAAATATCCAACATAAGAGGTCACCGATAACCAACATAAGAGGTACCCAATAACGAACGAACGAACGAACTAACAATCTTTATTTTCAAAGGGTTAAGAATTGGGCACGCAGGCCCGTCTGACATTCTGTCCTTCTTCTCTATTTCCTCTGATACATTCTTTCATTCAACATCACTTATGAAGCTAATCTTTAACAACAAAAGAACAATAAGCATTAAAACGCATGAAAAATAATCAATAATACATGACTCACTGAGGCAATGTTTACCATGGGCATTATAAATACCTCACTGGCACCTTGCCGTCTTAACAGAAGATAGCTTGTGCTTCAAAAAGGCATAATAACTATTACCCATTTCGGTAGCGAATGTGACTGATAAGGCCAATTCGCGCTGTAAATGTTCGTCCACAGTGGTTGCAAGTGAACACGTCATTTCCACCATTATGCACCATCTTACGTCTCACACGCTCGGTGTGTGACTTATCTGCAATAATTTTCTCCTTTGTCTTTATTCCATTTCTGATGTTTGCCCTCCATGCAACACGTTCCGCGGCGACTTGCTCCCAATGTGCATTATCAATGCCTGTATCAATCATGTCCCGCTTATACACATCTTTGTATCGTAGTAGAGACCGACCCTGAGATCTCTTACCCATCTGTAATTCACCAAAAAAGATGTCCTTTGGTATTCTACCATCATCCATCCTCCTAAGATGTCCTATCCATCTAAGTCTACGAAGACTGAGCATGGAATAAATCGTCACACAACCTGATCTTTCCAATACTTCAGTATTTGTGATTTTGTCTTGCCACTTAATACCAAGTATTCTTCGCAGCCACCGCATATGAAAGCTATTTAAACGTTTCTCTTGATGTGAGTAAGTTGTCCAGGCTTCACTGCCATAAAGAAGAGTACTAAGGACACAGGCTTGATAGTCAAGGACTTTTGTTTTGGCAGTAAGTTTCCTGTTCTCCCAGACTCTTTTTCTTAACCTGTTCATTGTTGTTGCTGCCTTACAAATACGGATGTTGATTTCCTGATCTAGGGATAATTTGTTATTTACCACTGATCCTAGATATGTAAAATGGTCTACCATCTATAGTTCGGCGTCGTCAATAAAGATTGATGGTACCCCATGTGCACCTTGTGAAATAATCTGTGTCTTCTTTTTGCTAATTGTTAAACCAAATTCAGAACAAGCATTGGAGAATGCAGATAGTAGACATTGTAATTCTTCCTCAGAGTGGGTCGTAACTGCAGCATCATCTGCAAAAAGAAACTCTCTGATCAGTACCCTCCTAATTTTGGTCTTGGCCTTCAATCTCTGAGCATTGTAGAGGCCGCCATCTGAGCGTGAGTGAATGTATATACCACCATCCTGATCACGAAAGGCATATTTCAGTAAAAGTGAAAAGTATATTCCAAAGAGGGTGGGAGCTAGTACACAACCTTGCTTAACTCCACTCTTGATTTCAAACTCTTCTGAAGTTGCACCATCAAACTTGATTGTTCCCTTCATGCCTGTGTGGAACGATTCCACAATGGACAGAAGAGTTAGTGGGCAGCCAATCTTCTTTAGTGCCTTGAACAGACCCTCACGACTGACCAAATCAAATGCCTTTGTGGGGTCCATGAAGGCAATAAACATAATATAAATACCTAAGGAGGTGTAACGTGCCATACATATGGGAATGTTTATTGGCTAGTTGTCGTTTGAACAATTTACCATTATTATTATTATTATTATTATTATTATTTTTTTTTTGGGGTGGGGGAGGGATTCAAACAGGTTGCGAATGTATGTATAATGATTGGTGGTGTCCTTGATTTCTTGTGGAAGATTGTTCCACAACTGACTAACCAATATAAGAGGTCCCCAATAACCAACATAAGAGGTTCCCAATAACCAATATTAGAGGTTCCCAATAACCAACATGATATGTTCACAATAACCAACATAATAAGTTCCCAATAAACAAAATAAGAAGCTTCCAATAACCAACATAAGCGGCTCCCAATAATAAACATAAGAGGTTCCCAATAACCAATATAAGAGGTTGGCAATAACCCACAAAAGAAGTTCCCAATAACCAATATAAAAAGTTCCCAATAACCAACATAAAAAAATCTCAATGACCAACATAAGAGGTTCCCGATAACCATTTCATATTAGTTAACAATAAACGAGACCATGTCACATTATTTCACAATAAATGTCATCATTTACTTTTATAATTGCAATTATAATTTAAATCCAACAATTATAATTTTACTATAACAGTTATCGTCTGACAATAATAATTATCATTATTAAATTATTATTTAATAACAATAGATGCCATTTTTTACACAACAATTATCAGTTGACTACACAATTTTTCATTTAATTACAATAGTTAACGTTTGACCTCAACAGTTAACGTTTGACTTCAACAGTTAACATTTGACCTCAACAGTTATGATTTGACAATGACAGTTTCCACTTTTCTACATCAGTTAATGACATGGTGATACATTTTGTGGATAGATTTCCTGTAGGAAATGATAACCTTACAACTAAAATGATAACTTAAACACAGAAGCCACAAACAATATGTTACACGTTTTATTGCCTGGCATATTTCACTGCAGCTCGCCAGGTGAGTACTACATAATTATTTATTATATTAAGGGAATATATGAATATACTTTGGCTGAAATATTTGAAATACAAAGTCACCGATATTCTTCGAATGTGGGACATTTGTTATCCTCACGTAATTCTTAATTTAAAACGAAGTCTTTCTGTCTGAACAAAATTGGTTGGAATCGCCTGATTGCAAGATCCTTGGTATATCTGAAATATGCCAGGAAATAAATCATGTAACCTTGTCTGTGTGCTTCTGTGTTTAAATTTACTAAGCGAATACATTACTTTGAAAGCAACAGATGGTTTTGCTAAAATCAGAGAAAGTTGTTAAGGCTTCAGATCATAGCTGGAAAAGTATGATATAAGTGTTACGTGGGGAAGTCATTAAGTAACAGGAATTTTACGGATAATTGTCCCCCCCCCCCCCCCCCTCAAAAAAATAAATAAATAGTGCCATCCAAAAATTGTGCGTGTGTGTCATGTCACATCACCCCCATTGCTTCGTTGTCACCTGCAAACATTTAACCCCGCAATTACAAGTGGAAGTCCAAATGCGCCAAGTCTGGACTGCATGCTGGATGTTTCAAGACTTCAAATTTCAGAGCACGTGTTGTATCCACTATATGCACAGCCGTACGAGGATGGACGTTGTCGTCCAGGAACAATACTCCTTTTATGACGTTTAGATCGTATCGCGGGTTTCAGTTTGTTCACTGGCATGTCACTGTATCGAGCACTAGTCACAGCTTCCCTCCTTTCAAGGAAATGCACCAATATAGTTAAAGTTAGTTGCATATAATTTACAAGTCGTAGCATCAACCTCGGCAATTTTTGGTGTTTAGACCGCGGTATGCGGGATTACTAATTGCGTCCATAAGCCCCTTTTATAGTTTCTTTACTTATTCAGTCTCGGTAGAGATTTGTTCGCAGCAGACGAGCAATATCTCCAGCGGACCTATTCTCGCCGGTCGCGAGTCCGCACAGTGGAGGAATGGGAGATTTGCTCGCAATAGACGAGCAATATCTCCTGCGATATCTCCGGCGGGCCTATTCCCGCTGGATGCGGGTCCGCTAAGGTCAGGCGGAGAGTCTGACGATAGTGCACGCTTTACAAGGTCCGGACACTTGTGATTGACAGATGTGCGCGTCCTTATGGTCCGGGCGCGTACGAGGCCCTCACCTTGGGACCTGGCTGATCGCCTCTAAGCCGGGTCCCTTGGGTTCCAGGGTCTGGGGTTCCAGGGTCTGGCCATCACTCGCCACCTGCTCGTGGAGGCGAGGTCCCGGATGTTGACGCTGAGCCGCCAGCGTCTGCAGCCTACCTTGTGCCAGACGTTTTGGTTACCCATTCCTCTGGAAAACACAAGGGCTAGACCGAGAGAGGGAACATGTCGTTTGGGCAAAAC
>JACEFZ010023338.1:0-33299 GCA_014155875.1 Cepaea nemoralis
GTGAAAAAAGGGTTCAAAAGAAAAAATGTTTTACCTGAAACCCTAAAATAGCCCAACTAGTTAAAAGGTTCAAGTATATTAACAATAACAGTGATACCTAAATACTCACTACAAAGGATTTGTGCATTCTTTAAGAACGATAGGAAATTATGTGCATTGGGCAACCGGTCCATGATCAGCTGTAATTTACAAACAGTATCTATTTCGGATGATCAGGAAGATGGATTACCAGGAAGCTACAGATGACAGTCGGTGTCCGGCAGGAGAGATACAGTACCGGGTGAGGTGGACTTGTTCTGACTTAACGTGCTGTGGTGTGTCCTTGCAAGGATGAACTGACTATGCTATTATCTGAGAGTCCGATCCTACACACATTATAGAACACATCACACATTTTCTTCGCATACACGTCTCATATACGTTACACTTTTCTTTTAATAAATTAATCTTTATTAATTTTTGGAAGCAAGAGTTGTTGAATATGTTGCGTTGGGGAAGTATGAGAGGGGGCATAGTACGACAGTGAGAGAGTGATAGGAAAAGGTGTCCATGGGCTGATGGAGTGTGTTGGACGGAAGCTGGTGGATTCTCCAGGATATTGATAGGAAAGAAAAATTATAATGTGGGTGTTGACTCTCCTCACTCCAGGGACGACACTTTAAAGGAAGTCACGACACATTGATTAGAGACATTAGATTTAGTCAAAAGTTTTTGGGCATGTTATGAGAAGAGATGAATTGGAGAACTTGGTGACAACTGGCAAGATCGAAGGGAAGAGACCAAGGGGAAGACCAAGAAGTAAATACCTGGATGGCTTGGCCACATGGCATGGTCGAGACAGAAACACGGAGCTGATCCACGACTGCGGCTCTAATTACTACAGAAACACGGGGTCCCCTTTTTAATGGATCCCTTTTTACGTTTTGAGGAGTATATGGTGTATGGTGCTAACCACATACTTTTATAAACCAATCTGCACTTGATATGTGGTAACAGCAATTTTAAACCCTCAACATGTACTTTCCAGAACAGCTCCTAGTACGACTAGGCCGACGTGAGATCCCAGGTCGATCACATATAATTCCGTGCTTCCATGGGGATTCGAGCACATTACCACCAGGTCGGTAAGCAATCATGCTGGCCATTGCGCTAATTAAAAAATGTAATTGCATTAATGTATGTTTGTTGTTTGTGTGCTGAGGAAGGCTTTAGCCGCAATGTCCAATCTGGTCACCCGTGATTGTGTTCTAGTGAAGCTTACCGATTCTTGTTTTTGTTGACTCATTAATAACCATTGCTGTATCAGGGCTTCCTTAATCTTACATAATCAATCAGTCAATCAACCAATCAATCCATCAATCAAATGCCGTCTGTGGAGACAATTCTCTCTAAACTCTAAACTGCGCAGTTCGCGGCGACTGCACTAACCAGGCGGCTTGAATGCCGCAGGCTCAAGACCCGATGTCCTACACCTCAGTTGACAGTACAAGAGACAGGAGGCTGTGGACATCAGTATTAGAAATGTTTGACAGCACAAGAGACAGGAGGCTGTGCACATCAGTATTAGAAATGTTTGGCGGTACAAGAGACAGGAGGATGGGGACATCAGTATTAGACATGTTTGGCAGTACAAGAGACAGGAGGCTGGAGACATCAGTTTTAGACATGGTTGGCAGTACATGAGACAGGAGGCTGTGGACACCAGTATTAGAAATGTTTCCCAGTACAAGAGACAGATCATCAGTGCCATACTGTATTGACCATGGGCCGATTTTCTGAAAGGTCTTCTTTCTTGGACATCCGCACACACACAATTTATTGAGAACAATTAGGGTTATAGCAGCGGTCAAGCGCTGACTACGTCCCTTTCAAGAGAAAGTTACCCACACTGAAGTAATTTTTAAACTTGTATCAAAACGTGTCTTCTACAAAGCTATTGATGAAAAACTGCTTTCACCTGTCCAGTACCCTGCAGACAGACTTGCACCGTTTCTTGCACCTTTGTTCCAGACTCCAATATTTCTTTATTCAGTTACTTTAGTTGTACTATGGAAGGTTATTGTACTTCCTCATTGACAGTTACTGTTACAATGAAGTCGTCTCCTTTAGCAGAGCACAGTATTTATATATAAGAAGGTTACTTCCCTTACCAGAAGTATCCGCTTGGAAAGTTGTAACCTGTTTCCCAAAGGTTTTGGGAGTTAACCGGCTTGGGAAGGACACCTGGGCCAATGCAGCAACATTTGCATTTGATGTCTGTGAGGGCTTCCAGGATAAACAAGAAACAGTTGCGGTGACACTAGACCTGGAGGATGCTTACAACAGAGTCAGGTATGATCGGTTGATACACACTCTGTTGGATTTGGAGGTCTGCCCTTGGATTGTCAAATGGATTGCCGCGGTCCTTTATGAGCGTAAAATTGCTCTGTGCATGGGTTCACGGACTTCTGACCTGGGCTGCCACAGGGATCTGCCTTGTCCCCAATGCTCTTTAAAATCTACACCAGCAAAGTCGCAGTTGGAGACACCAGGAATTGGTAGAATCTAGACATATGTACATTTGGTGTACAGACAGGGAAGAGGCAGGGAAAGTTTGGATGCAGACTTATAGACGGAAGTAAACAGGGTGACAGAGAGGTGCTGGGACACAGGGGCCGTTATAAACTCAGACAAGGCATCGGTTGTGTGGTATTCCCTGGATAACCGAACCGTGAAGGCCATGTATTACATTAAATAGATGTCCTCTCAGTAGAGAGAGAGAGAGAGAGAGAGAGAGAGAGAGAGAGAGAGAGAGAGAGAGAGAGAGAGAGAGAGAGAGAGAGAGAGAGAGAGAGAGAGAGAGAGTAAATTGAAATACATGGGAAATATCTTTCACAGGTATGTCTTTTAAGGACCACATGGAGGGTTTGGTGGTAAAGGCTGGTAAGGGACTTAATGCATTGAGGGCGATGGCAGCAACCGACTTAGAGCAGAGGATGCTTTAAATGCTCTTTCAGCAGTTAATAATTTCAGCCATCTAGTATGGTTTGGGACTGCTGCCAGTATCATAGAACCAGATTGAAAGGTTGGAGGGCATTCAGAATGCGGCCATGCGAGTAATCCTGGGGTGCACACAGGACACAGGCATCTTCTAGCACTACCAACAATGGGTCCTTCAAACCAAATGGTACCTCGGAGTTGCTACAGATAGGGATCACCTCCTGCATGAAGCCACGGATATGGTCAAGGGTCATAGACTAAGACGAGGCAGGTCCTGGATGGCACCGACAGAAATATCTATACGTCAGGTGTGTGATCTAGATAACATCAATCGTGAAAAAGAGTAGGTACCAGAAGACATGTCGGACTGGCACTATGCGATAGTAACATTAGGTCGTAAGTGCAGAGAATGGGCAGTAGGCCGCACAGTTTGAGGTGCAACAATTGATCCAGAGTAAAATAAGTCAAGGTGACATAGTGATCTACACCGATGGGTCAGTGGTGAGAAACAGACGTAGAGGCTTGGGTTTCGTTGCGAAGGCTAATGGACGATGATTGAAAAAGTAGTGTCTGGTATATGCGACGACCTCCAGCATGAGGATGGAGGTGAAAGAAGTAACAGCGGCCTTCCGATGGTTAGAGGAGACGATTGCAACTAGCATTGCATTCATTACGGACTCGAGGAGTGTGCTTAGTAAGAAAGGAATGTTTCGTGTGGAATGGCTCTCCTCGCTTCAGAGGTCACAGATTGCGGTAATAGTACTATTTTTTTGCCCTGGTCATATGGGAGTGCGGGGAATTGAACAAACAGGCTGATAGGCTAACAGGGAATGCACCTCTTAATGGTAGATTACATATGGACAGGGCCGTGTGGTAGATTTCTCAGTATGATGCAAGTCTTCGAAATGCTGCCTCTTAAATGTTTCTTTTTCTTTTCGAAACGCCGCCCATTAAAGATTTTTAATTATTGAATGGTTGAAATTGTACTTTGATTTCGCAGCTTATGCCGCCCCTTACAGTGCCGCCTGATGGGGCCGCCTCTCTGTATCATAGCACGTCGCGGCCCTGTTTGTATGATACTATAGGCAGGGATGACATTTTTAAAAAAATGATTGACAGATGCAGTAGGCGTCGATGTTTGACATTCGCAGCATAATGTCGGCAACAATAATTTTTATGATTGATTGATTGATTGATTGATTTAGGAACCGAAATCACAGCTTTCGGGGCATTCCCATAAGCGCTCCGTCCCCATCCTCAGCAGCCAGCGAAGAGTTCCAACACTAATAGCACCAGTAGCAATCTGATTATATGTCCGTCTCGCCTTACCTCTGAGCGTCAATCGTCGGCCAGATCCCATCGTCACCCCTCGCTGTCGCATTCTTGCCAGACCATGGTGATCCATTTGCTCCTCCGAGGTGTACACGTGCTCCCACAAGGCCGCAACCACGTCTTCCTTATTATGCATCAATACTCCACTAAGTTTTGCAGAGCCAGCCAGTCTGCCTGTCTGTTCATTCCCCAGCACACCAGCATGCCCCGAAGAAAAGATCCAGACGATGCTTGTCACCCGTGACTTCCGAAGCGAAGCAAGCCACTCTGCACGAAGCTTGCCTGTCCTCACCCTACTCAGCATGCTTTCTGAGTCAGTTACAATCACGATGTGTGTGTATATCGTATTCTCCATCCAGCGGAAAGCTGCACTGACCGCCTCCACCTCCATTCTTAAGCTAGATGTTGTGGTATCATATGCCTGCACCTCCCCCGATGTGTCTCCACCTTGACGTGGTGGGGGAGCTTGCGTGTCCCATCGACCCCATGTGCTTGCCGATGGGTGAAAACTACATATCGGACGGCTCGTGGGATAGGGACCAGACTAAGAGAGACACAACCTGCTGCTCTGCAGGCAAGACTGAGGATAGCAGTCAAAATCAGGCAAACGATCCCTAAATCTCAGTCCGGGCATAACCTCTAAGGCTCCCATCCGAGGTGTACGGCTGAACGTCTCTAAGCCATAAACTCTCGGAAGTGAGAGCCTGGCCGACACAAACCTACATCAAAATTGTGATGATGTGCTGAGAACGCTACATGCTCGGCGCAGATTCGTTCGATGTCTCTTAGCTGGGGGATATGAGGTATCCCCGGATGAAAGGGCCTGACCGTTACTCGCCCACAGACGCACGGAGGTAAGGTGCTGAGCCGGCAGCACATGTAGCCTACCTCGTGAGTGAGTACAAAAGGTGGAAAAACACCTCGGTCGCACGTCTCGCAGACGTCCGATAGTCTGTAACCACACTCATGGAGTGAGTGTAGTCAAAGGTGGAAAATTGTCTCGTTGACACGAAATGGAACGCCTGTCTTGCGAACCCATTACGTGGCAGCCCGAAGCGAAAGCTTGCTGTGTGGAAGCCGAAACAAGAGTCTCGAAACCCGAGGAAGGCTAACCTCATTAAAAAATGCCCGCCGGAAGCCGGAAGTGTCGTCCTACGGGTGGCAAACTAAAAATTGACACTACGCATTTACGTCCGAGTGAAATGTCTCGTCCGAATGTCTCTCTTGCTAGGAACAGCTCTGACTACCTAGTTTCCGAATGCCGCTCTTGTTCGGAACAGCTCTGACTAGGTAGTTTTCCGAATGTCTGTCGTGCCTGGAACAGCTCTGACGGGCGCAACGACAAGCACATGTCCGAAAACTCGCTGAGTGGATACCGTCTGCAAACCTGTCTGGTTTGTGCGGGAATGGCCCGGGGCAAACGAAATGACCAATATATTGAAGTGAGGATTTAAAGCAGCCATGAGCAGGACGTGACGATTCCCTCGGCTAGCCCAGAACCAGGGCGTTATGTGTCGGCACTGCAACTATGGAAGCAACCTTGGATGGCGGAAAATGCTATGGACTGTCCCGGCCTTCCTTTGAGGGATGACCGTTGTCTTCGACCGTTCTAACTTGGCCAGCATGGTTGTAGACGGCACCACAAAAGTGAGAGTCTCCCAGGAATGCTACCTGGTCAAAAAAGCACGCTAAAGTCGATGTGTTGGCCTACGGGTTTCGGCCCAAGGGCGCATAACAGACACACCGCAATCACATCTGAAAAAACACTCCGGATGAACGAAAAGAAGATATGCCTGCACCAAACGGCGACCATTAGCTTTAGCTAAGAACCCCCAGGCACTTCTCCTGCCTCTCAACACCGAACCATCTGTGTGTATAATCACATCACCCGGGCGAGCATTATCCTGAATTAGTTGCTGGATTTCCTGGATTTTATGAGATTTGCTTTAGTACTTACAGGTATCTTTATATCCGACAGAAGTTGCGCTAGTTATCTCTGTACCTGATTTGCCTTCGCACAACGTGTGTTGATTTCTTAATCCACATCCACTGGAGTCTCCGTGGCGAAAAGGTTACACTGTCACCTCGCACTCCGAAGGTTGTGGGTTCTATCCCGTCCTACGTTGTTCGGTTCACGAGTGCAATCTTCTCGGAGACTCCTGGAGCTTCGTCTCTGCAGCTACGGAGTTTATGCTTTATGTGACGCTTTCAACAGGCCGACCTGCGGAAAGAGTCCGAGTCGAGGAGGATAAAACCCGGTGCAATGAATCATGACCTCCTATGGACAATAATCCCTTTCCAGTTAATTTCCAGAATGTGGCTGATTTGGTCACATGATTATTAATCTGAGGCCGGGATGGGCCCTAATTATAACTTCCCTTCTGAGTTTCAACGGGGTAGGGGTAAAGGAAAAATGTCATATGTCTGTCAATTATCTTGGATTCCTATCCATTCTCACAAAAATATTTAAACCCCCAAATGCTGGAATTATTGCATTGTGTCACAAAAATAAAACACCGCGTTTAACCAGTTGATTACTATAGAGACTTTCTGATTAACCGGCCTATCTGCAAAGCCAAAACTTTTTTAACTAACAGAAAAAACAAATTGGATGTCAAAATCCCCAGGACGGTCAAAAGTTGCAGCTGCACGTGTTTACATGGGGTCGACAAAATGGGAACATTTGGAAGTGAGTGAGATGAATCTATACACCACTTTGACAGTTCATAAACAGGTCGGATTTAAGCGGAAGTACTCAGCTCGGGAGAAAACAGTCCGTCTGTCATTGAGAGTTTCCGGACATCAAGCGAAATGACAGCTGTGGTTGTCACCACTCGACAGAAGATTGGCGGTTTGTTGTGGAAACCCGTTGTTGGGAGCATACAGGAACTCGCTAGCTTGTTGTGGGAGTCAAAACAAGTGATGACAACTCTTACATTGATTGAGCCAGGGAGGATAGATTCTTGACAATGGATGATATGCCCAAATAACACATGTGTGGACATAAAGAATACCGTCACGTGACCAATTTTAGGCTGTTTGAAAAACCTGATTTGGGGACAATGAGTGTTGACCAAAACCGTGGATTAGGATGGACGTGTTTGTGGGAGAGCTCTACAGTATCAGATTAATTTAAAATTAACTAGCATGTGTCGTTATGGCAAAGTGTAGCAGCCATCCCGGAATGAGGCGGTTTTGCATAAGGTAGTCAATATAGTCTAATTAGTCCTAATTAATATAGGCCGTAGTCTTGTTAAAACTAGAGTGTGATGATTAGCACTGTTAGTTGAAAACTAGTTAGAGTAGTGAAGTGATAATTGGCTCTGCTAGGATGAATAGGATAGAGGGGTGATAATTGGAGAGATTTAAGATGGGGAAAGTGTCCAATGGGGGATCTTTCAATGGTTTGCCCACTGAAGTTGTGCACTCTGTTTATGGGTCTTTCCTTGTCATCGCCTGATTCGGACGTAGGTGAGGAGCTAATATGCTCTATGACAGAGTTTAGTTAGCTATAAAATAACTGAGCAAGGCAATAGGCTTACACTCAGCCGGTAGGATCAGTGACTAGTACTATCACCAGATGTGTTGTTTCTCTCACAGGTTCCATACCAGTTACGAGGAAGTTCAACACTGGGTTTGATGAAGTGCAACTTCAATTAGACATAACACCAGTTAGACACTCAAATGTTTCTTACTAAAAAGGAATAACGTCCGAGAAGAAAGATGGTATTATGTTTACGCTGGACTCATAATCAGGAGGGTTCACCATAACATGACTCAGAAGAGCCAACCAATATAACGATTCCTGCGTGTTCACCTAAGATGGGTGATGATTGTTGATGCAACACAGCATAAGAACATTAGTACCTAAACAAGAACATTAAAATATAATAGTCACATGGTGCCATGAAGCGAATGCTGTATAGGCTCATTGATGTGTCTAGGGTTTTGACATAATATGAATAATACTTGATACCTTGTTTTATAGAAGACCAACACAGGTACTGGAATATAATTTCACGAAGACTTTCTTCTTGACAGTTACTTTTAATCCATCTGTGCTTTCGGATACACAACAGTTCGACAGGGAATATAATATACGTGACGTCTGACATTCATACAGCTGCACACACAACGAGCGGCCTAACTAACAGTTAGCCATTGCTCACCAGACATGCTGCGTCCGAACAGGACGGCAGCCCAAGTCTAACTCCCTTAGTGACGTTTTTCCTGACGCTCCCCTAGTTTCCCTGTGCACACTATAATTGTACATTTCGGTGCATGTTTTAGGGAAGCTCCCTTCAGCCTTTCTCAGTCTGCTATATGTTAGTGACTGATATGTGGCATTATGCCCCCCGCCCTACAAATTAAATGATATTATCATTTAATTCATATACATTCATTATGCATGACCAATATCATCACTGACAACCTAAGTATCAATTGCTGAACATGACATTATGGTTCCCGTTAATAACCCTCAAAAAAAAAAAAAAATTATTGATGGGCATGCCCTCCTGCTCACACCCACGGTGAGCGTCATGTGGCCGGCCTATGGGAGGGCCGGTCCAACTAATGATACCATTAGTCCCTAATGTCCTCCCTCTAGGTCAAAACCCGGAGTTGTGGACGAGAGTATCAATCGGTATCATGCCGTCTGTATCAGTTGCCGATCCTCGTTGTCGCTGGTTCTGTATATATCTTGCATTCTCATTTAATAGTTGTAGGTGAGGTAGAGGCTGTCGCTGATCACATTCTAATTTAAGGGATATTTATTAAGTGCTGTACCAATAATACAACAATATAATTCATTCAACTAGCAATGTCATAATAGCACCTAACCAATCCTATTTCCGTAAATATTCTAATAAACTAATACTCTTCACTCCAACATGATAAATCTTCTTCTTCAATCAACCGTTGTAATGTGGTATCATTGCCCAACGCTCATACCTGTATGTAGAGAAGCTAACTCATCATGCTTTAATCTACCCATTGGTGCCTATAAAATTGCTGAAATAACCATATAAGTTAGTATCCATAACTCATCTTCTAGTACCATGATGATATGTCGGTATGATATTGACTGCCTTCACCTATCTTGGTACAATACTAGTGTACTGTTACATCCGCTCAGGGGAGTTGTTTCTACCCCAGTACACCTCACTGCACCCTCACATCACGTGTGTTTTCCTCTGTATCTTTATTATAACCACAATTGACAAACCTTCGCGTATGATCAAGCAGTAAATCAAAACTAATTTGTAAGACCACATTCATAGTCTAAAACAATATGTAAGGATCTGTATACTAACATTTAGCACAAATACAACAGATCAAATGACCATCACCAACAAATACAACAAATAAACACCATTCACTTAGTTTCCTATCATTGAAGTCATGAACAACCTTAATCACGTGCTGGATTCACGTGAGAATAACATGAAATTCTTTTATTTATGACGATGTAAATTAATTAAATTATCTCTTAACTTTCAGGTGTATTAGCCGTTTTTTAAATGTCATTCTGATCACACAGTTCCTCGACCATATCCGTGTATGTTTTCATTCAATTCAACAACGTCGTGTATTTCTAATTTGTGATTGGTAAAATAAATTGTTGTCCATGGTTAACACAGAAGTTTGTTAGATTGTCCTCTAGTATCCGATATTCCAATACAGAAAATAACTGAGGTGGAGTTAATGATGGAATAATTGCACATCCATATAAAGGAGGTCTCAAACATTGTATCCACTCATCGATTCGGGCGACTGTTCGAAAAGTTATCGCCTATCCTGAACACGTTGAACGGAATTTTTTTTCTGGTCTCGACATATTTGAGTACGGTTGAGATAATAGACGTGGATGAATAAGCATCTGCGGGTTTGGTGATTTTATTTCCTTGAGCAATTCCTCAAAAGCAGTAAGATGCGATAAAATACCTTTAAATATGAAGCATATATGGATTTCGTGACTTGAATACCTCGGCCTGGGCCACTAAGCAAAATCCGGTCATGATTTTAGCTTAATAATATCAATTGAATGTAGACTGGCCACTGTTGGCTGTAGCATGGCCTAAGAAAGTTTCATGTATACAAATCATGCTTTAATTGACGTATGTGTTTTAAGACTCCAGCAGCTCTGAAATTATATTGATTATTGATCGGTATAAAATATAATTCCGTTGTAGACCGATTCTTTCAAAGTCAAACTTTCGATTCTATATGTGTGTCGTATTGATTCTATACACAATTAGTTCTCGGTATGTAGCGTTTATAAAAATTGTCAATGAACGCGCTCCTCCGATTTGACACAAATGAACCGCAAAAGTTTATTAATTAATTTCCCGTTGAAACTGTATTTGCTGTATCTGTGAAGACGAATGGAAATTGAAGACGTGCACGATCAAATGGCACACAGCACAGTGATCTGAGTTTCAGGTTTCCAATTTTGAATAAATATATTGTATCTTCAGAATAAGTCTTGACGACATGCTAGCTAATGTTCTGATATATGATGTTTGTGTCGTTGAAAACCTGAAATATTTATGTAGATGTTGATTTATAACAGAAAAGCTGTGTCCCCAACAGACTGTTGCTCCTGGCTTGAACGATAGTACAATTACTGTTCCAGAGTTGTGCACTGTAATGTGTAGACTACGTCTAATTTCAAAACATATCCTATGTAATCAATTGGTATTATCATGTGTAGATATGTCTCCTGATAGCGGACATCAAAACTGATAATGTGTTCCCTTGTCATTTAGATATGTGGAATAGTACAGGTTTAATCTCTTAAGTTGTGTGTGGCGAATGCCACCCACTTATATCGACAAATATTAAATACTTGCAGTCTGTAACTGCAATTTCGGCTTCCGCTGAGTTTAGGATGGTGCGCGTCGTTTGCACTTTAACTTGACGTGCAATTATTTATCTTTAAAACGACATAATAGATGTAGATGCGGGGTTGTCTTTGAACCATTCCTCTCAAGCAGTAAAATGTGAGCAGATATCCTTAAAGTTGAAACATGCACTGATATTTCTCAAATTTGATAATGTAGCCAAATAAGTTCGTAATTGATAACGAATAATTGCGTATCTTGATTTTGACTAACCAGTAACATCTGGTTATGATTTCAGCTTCATAATTGAATGTAAACTTTTTCTCAAGGTTGATGTAAGAATTGTTCATCACTGTTATGAAACTCGAATTTCGATGTAATCGTCTTCTTTCAAGAAATTTCTCCTAATTTGAATATTTGAATGTTCTGAGAATTTTTGGTTCATAATTTTAAAATAAGATTCACTTGCTTTCTTCCAAGTGTTTATTTCTCAATGTTCACGTATCAATTTGACTTCATCCAAACTATCGTTTCCAGGAATTCAATTTTTTTATTACTGAAACTTTCAACGTTCAGTGTATTTCGACTGTTTACCAATGATAATCTTGTGTCGTTGTAATTCAAGAAATTTCTTGCGAATGTTCTTGTAAAACCGCGTAAATATGTATATAATTCCTCTGTTCACTGACTGTTTAACTTCTTTCTTGACTTATACAAGGTCAAGTATTTGAGGTAAAAATGTGAACTGGAGCATACGGAATCTGTCTTGTGAACAAACAGTTCAATACCATGTTATTAGCATGTATCTTTTTACAAGTTACGATCAGGTGATCGGTAGTTGCCTCTTTTCGGAGTGCCTGTTAAGACCAGGTCAGCATCCGAAATAAATGAGGACAATCAATACGGACACAAATGATGAACCAGTAATACGGTTGATCACAGTCGAGACTTTCGCATACTGTCGAACAACATTTAAACTCAATTTGAAATGAGTAACAGCATAGTTCATGTACGCTCTCACTTTCTCTTAACACAATTATGCTTACCACAGTATATATGTCGATTGAATTTTTGTTAATTAAATCTTCCTGTATCTGTGCAAACGAATAGTATCTGCATATGATCAAATAATTGCATGTTGAGAACTTGCGTGTGTCAATTTGAACAGTTCTTTGAACCAAAATCGTAAGATACTTTCCGGATGTTTTTGTGTATGACCAAAATGATGATGTCATCACCACTGCTCCAAAAATTTGGTTACTTGGTTTGAGATTATTCCACATATAGTAAATTATATATGATGGCGTCATGATAAAAATCTGCATGTGACCTTGGCCTTCTCAAGTATATGGCTCGATTCGTTAGATTACTTTACAATGTCAGAAACTGATAATAAATCTCGAGTTTAGTTCATAATTAATTACTACCGGTACAAGTCCCCATTTGCCATGAAGCGAATGCTGTATAGGCTCATTGATGTGTCTAGGGTTTTGACATAATATGAATAATACTTGATACCTTGTTTTATAGAAGACCAACACAGGTACTGGAATATAATTTCACGAAGACTTTCTTCTTGACAGTTACTTTTAATCCATCTGTGCTTTCGGATACACAACAGTTCGACAGGGAATATAATATACGTGAACGTCTGACATTCATACAGCTGCACACACAACGAGCGGCCTAACTAACAGTTAGCCATTGCTCACCAGACATGCTGCGTCCGAACAGGACGGCAGCCCAAGTCTAACTCCCTTAGTGACGTTTTTCCTGACGCTCCCCTAGTTTCCCTGTGCACACTATAATTGTACATTTCGGTGCATGTTTTAGGGAAGCTCCCTTCAGCCTTTCTCAGTCTGCTATATGTTAGTGACTGATATGTGGCACATGGGGTGATATATTCTAGTGAAATAGTTCAAAAGACATGATACCTGAACCTAGATAGACACTAGTTAGGTTCAAGTATATTAACAATAACAGTGATACCTAAATACTCACTACAAAGGATTTGTGCATTCTTTAAGAACGATAGGAAATTATGTGCATTGGGCAACCGGTCCAGGATCAGCTGTAATTTACAAACAGTATCTATTTCGGATGATCAGGAAGATGGATTACCAGGAAGCTACAGATGACAGTCGGTGTCCGGCAGGAGAGATACAGTACCGGGTGAGGTGGACTTGTTCTGACTTAACGTGCTGTGGTGTGTCCTTGCAAGGATGAACTGACTATGCTATTATCTGAGAGTCCGATCCTACACACATTATAGAACACATCACACATTTTCTTCGCATACACGTCTCATATACGTTACACTTTTCTTTTAATAAATTAATCTTTATTAATTTTTGGAAGCAAGAGTTGTTGAATATGTTGCGTTGGGGAAGTATGAGAGGGGACATAGTACGACAGTGAGAGAGTGATAGGAAAAGGTGTCCATGGGCTGATGGAGTGTGTTGGACGGAAGCTGGTGGATTCTCCAGGATATTGATAGGAAAGAAAAATTATAATGTGGGTGTTGACTCTCCTCACTCCAGGGACGACACTTTAAAGGAAGTCACGACACATTGATTAGAGACATTAGATTTAGTCAAAAGTTTTTGGGCATGTTATGAGAAGAGATGAATTGGAGAACTTGGTGACAACTGGCAAGATCGAAGGGAAGAGACCAAGGGGAAGACCAAGAAGTAAATACCTGGATGGCTTGGCCACGTGGCATGGTCGAGACAGAAACACGGAGCTGATCCACGACTGCGACTCTAATTACTACAGAAACACGGGGTCCCCTTTTTAATGGATCCCTTTTTACGTTTTGAGGAGTATATGGTGTATGGTGCTAACCACATACTTTTATAAACCAATCTGCACTTGATACGTGGTAACAGCAATTTTAAACCCTCAACATGTACTTTCCAGAACAGCTCCTAGTACGACTAGGCCGACATGAGATCCCAGGTCGATCACATATAATTCTGTGCTTCCATGGGGATTCGAGCACATTACCACCAGGTCGGTAAGCAATCATGCTGGCCATTGCGCTAATTAAAAAATGTAATTGCATTAATGTATGTTTGTTGTTTGTGTGCTGAGGAAGGCTTTAGCCGCAATGTCCAATCTGGTCACCCGTGATTGTGTTCTAGTGAAGCTTACCGATTCTTGTTTTTGTTGACTCATTAATAACCATTGCTGTATCAGGGCTTCCTTAATCTTACTGTCAGAGTCCTACTACTGGCTCCGTCTAGCCCACTGGACTATGGCAGGTATATTATAACATCTACGACACATCTATTAATAACACATGAATGCAATCGGAAACTGGCAGGAGCTATCTCCTGAACAATCATTTATTACAATATATTACAAGCTGACAACATGATCGCAGTTCACGCTCAAACAATCGTTCACCACCAACAGCCACGCGCTAGCTCACAATGGCGACCTTTACACTGTCGCCCGCATGATCATTCACAATCAAACTTCACATCATCCCGCACATATCACAGTTAGTACATTCCTCGAATATCAATACACAACGTTCATCTCCATCTATCCGTCACAAACACTATCCTTCTATCGTTCTATCGTTCTATAGATCTCCACACGTCCGTCCCTATTCGCTGCCTCACACACACTGCCTCTCTCCTCGTTGACCTTCCCACATCACGTGGCTCTGTTCACGGGCTTCTTGCCTGACCGTCCACTAGCCAAGCCGTGGTGTCTCTTACTGCCCTTTACCTCAGCTATGCTTACACTGACTCTCGCTTACATACCGGCACTTACATTCTTCCGTACATATAAGACCATGACACTCTCCCCCTTCCCCCGCAAGCGAATGTGGCACTTTCTCTTGGAAATGTGACACATTCTGGTGTTGTCACTCTTGGTCCATCTTCCTAACCTTGTCAGGGGATTATATGATACTAAGTACGCGCTTGCGTCCCTTTTTGCTCTGATCTTTTCCGAGATTAACTTCAAGTATCGTTCTCTCTTCTTCAGCATTGAGGTTTCTCTCAAGGTTTTGTCGTGGTCTGACAAATGTTATGGTTGGGTCTACTTGTCATACCTCGTTATATTATTCAACCCGCACTCCGTGACATTACATTCTGTTCATTTTTCTCAATCGATTGTCTGTGCATTATCCTCTCATAGTTATTGTGGCTATGCTGGTTTAAGGATTCTCCATTGGTTTACGCCTCGAATAAGGCTACAACTTCCTCTTACAGCATTCTTAAATTTTTCTCTCTATTCAGACGTGGTTCCCCTCGTCTCTATTTAATGCACACTACTCGATTCTTTATGAGCACGCTATGTCAATGTTGTGGTCATGGTTCGAATATACTTCATGTATGTCATAGTCCCCCTTACCTCATCTTATGTCGGACCGTGAGTTGTTTCCCTTTTTGAGCACACCTCGTTTACTGTGATGGAGAGTTTCTTATTAATCTCTTTGGTTGGCATCACCCTGTTGGTATGTTCTTTCTTGTTACCATCTTATGATGTTAATTCTGTACCACTATTGCTAAGCGTCATTCGTCGGGCTATCCACCATACGCGAAGGCAAGTTTGGTAACACTCGCGCATTGGGATTGCCAGGCGTTGATTCTCAGCATTACCACTTATTCTATTCGCCACTATACTTACGCTCATATGTACATATTACATTATAACAATACAAAGTATTATAATAATAAAATTAGACATTGGATGTTATAAAGTTAATACATATACAATAAAATATACATTGTCGATGCCTTTATGCACGTAAAGGAAACTGTTCCTGTCCTGTGAAAGTTATGCACACGGAATTACATTAACAGTGTTCAATGTTCGTTTCCGTGCTGGAATCTTTGGCATGTCTTCTTTCTGATACAATTGTTGACTTCTGTATATCCTGATATTGTCTTTCCTTCTGTATAGTGATTAACACTTTCCACCCAGTTTGGACAATTTGTAAGTCTGTTCTGTAAAATTGCTGGAATTCACACGTATAAAACACGAATTAATTAAGTTCAGTGGCCTTAATTTTGAGTGTGGCCATGGTGCGTCTGTCTGTGACTGTCTTTGCCATAGTTTGTAGGTTGGCATCTGGTTCATTAAACTGATCACCGGAAATGAATGTCTGTACTTGTGAAGCTGTCGTCGTTGTTAGTCGATTTCAAAAGGTGAATTCTGTAGATACTCGTTTGAAAACAAAGTCAATATGGGTATATCTTACTGTTTGATACCTGAAATCATATGTTGAGTCTTACTGTTCTGCTTGATGACAATTTTCACGTTGAAGGACCTGTTCATGTTGGTCTAGTACAATGAAGTGTGCTAGTATCATAGCGCTGGAGTTGTACAGCAGACAAGGCAACTCTGGAGTTACTGGATCTAAGGATATAAAGTGGGTTACGGTTAAAACTTTCCGAAGGGTGGGGATTTTCAATTTTCATGTTGAGATCATTTTGAGTGCTATCTCCAAACCTGCACTCGTACATGTGTGTATACATTCAATAGTTCAAATAATAATAATACACCATGTATAGTTTTGAAATGTAATCGTGCATGTTTGTATGCTTTTCTGCAATTTGTGTATATTTTCCAAAATATGTAGGGTAATTTGTTGCTGATTTTTGTCAGTAATTCCACCGACTGATGATTTACATTGTTCAGCATAAGTATGTGTCTGAGTTGATTTGACATAGAGTTTATCAGTGGTAACAACAAACTTTGGTTCAACAGCAATGATACAAGTAACAAAGTTTGCTGGCTTGTCATGAGTAATATCATCTGTGTTGCGTCATGATGATGTGTGAATAAAACTGTCTGTGAAGACATTTGTTTTGTATTTACAATGAGTAGTGCGAGTATAACCATCCACTGTGTGCCCTTGGGCATGTGTGTAGTTAACAGGGAGTACAGGAGGTATAGTATGTACCATGATGATTTGTGATCTTTCCTCTGCCTTGTGAAATGCTTGTTTTCTGCACCTTTTTCCTTGTGATGATACACACCCGTTTCTGTTTTTTCTTGTTTGAGATGGTAATCAAGTGGTATGGTGTGGTACTTTGGTCTGTTCATCATGTTGTTGTATGATGAGTGGGGTAGTTAAGGCAGTGCTTGTTGTGGTGTTAACTTTTTGCCCTGTGTGAGTTTTGGACTCTGTGTATTCTGTTACATTTAATACATTTCCAATTAATAAATCACAGCATGGATTGTCTAATAAAGCACAAGTTACTCTGCCTGATAGGAAAGGTGATTTTATATTGGCCCATGCCATAGGATATTTCTCTATTGTCCCTGAAACAGTTTTGCAATAGATGTACTCATCTAGGTAGTCTTTAGGATCAGCTAGGGTCTTTCGAAGACCGATAAGACAGGACCCTGTGTCGCGTACACATGTGCATACTGTGTCATTGATGTATCCCTCATAGAATGTTAGTTTTCCTAATGACAGTCTTGAGGTTTTGTTCATTTCCTCACTTTCTTGTTGAGTATTGCTCTCTTTACATAAGGAATGAGGCTGAGTGATGTTAACAACATTATTGAAATATGGTACAAAGTCTGTTGGGTAAAACTCAGATTGTTCTGACTTTGCAGTGTTTGGTCTTGTTTTCGTCTTAATGATGTTTACTTTTTCTAAGTTCTTTGCTGAAATGTCTGTTGTAATGTTTATGGCTGCATTTGCTTTTGCTATCTGTATTCTTTTTACTCCCTCACATTCAAAACGTCTGTGGCCATAAGCAAGGCAAAAATGACATTTTGTTCTATATTTCCTTTGATTTACCTTCCCCAGTTTTTGTGCTATAATAGTATTTAGGTATTCTTGATAAGTGGGATTCTTATCGCATATTCCATTTTCTGTATGTGGAGTGCTACAATGTTTGCACAATACTGGTTTTATTTTCTGTGGTTTGTTTTGACAATCTGTGGCTGCAGATGCCGTTGCTTTCACAGTACTTTTCTGTTGAGTGTTCTTAACCAGGTTTATACTTTGGTTGTAATATTCGCGGCATTTTTCTAGTAAGTTTTTGATAGGTTCTGTTTTGTGTTCTTCTAAATACTTTCCGCATTCGGCTGGTAGTGTTGCTTTTAGTTTTTCTATTAGCAAGAAATTTATTACTTCTTGATTGTTGTCTGAATATTTAATTACCAACATTAGTTTTCTGAAAGATTCTTCTAATTCACTTATATACTGGGTGAATGACTTGTCTGTGGATGGTTTCAACTTTTGTACTTCTACTTTTAGAGTCTCGAAAGAGAAGAGGTTAGATAGTGTGTTAATATGTTTGTTTTATAATATTCATAGTCTGTACTTGACATATTTGGTATGATCTCCCGTAGTATTTCTCTTTTTATTGGTACGTATAAGTTGTACCATGCATACCACGAATTTTTTTGGATTTTGTAGTCTTGCATTTTCTTTTCAAATTTCTGTAGCCAATCACGTATTAAATCAGGTTTTCTATTACAATTTGCTTTGTCCTGTGCCCGTGTACTCTCAAAATAGTCATGCAACTTTCTGCAATGTTTTGTGCCCCAGAAATCTGATTGATCTGGAAAGTCTTCATCATCTGAACTCATTTTCTGTTAATTAATATTCAAATCTATTAATGATGGTATTTATACAAGCAAATCAAAGAATGCAGATTTGGGTACTTAGCAATCAAAATTTATCAACTTATCTTTATCTGCTGACTACTCGAACGCTTGATGTACAGGAACGTGATTCTCGTGCTAGTTACCGTCGACCTGTTCTGGTTACGTCGGTCGCTTTGTAGAATTGAAACCTGCTGTGGAAAGAAATGATGTTATTTTCGTTCTGATTTTGTTCACAAATCTCCAATTTATACAAAATTATGACTGGTTCTTCTTCTTTTCAAAAGTAGCGTTCTTTTATGCCATTTGCATGGGACTGTGGTTCATGTGTACTTCTGACACCATCATACCTGTCAGAGTCCTACTACTGGCTCCGTCTAGCCCACTGGACTATGGCAGGTATATTGTAACATCTACGATACATCTACTAATAACACATGAATGCAATCGGAAACTGGCAGGAGCTATCTCCTGAACAATCATTTATTACAATATATTACAAGCTGACAACATGATCGCAGTTCACGCTCAAACAATCGTTCACCACCAACAGCCACGCGCTAGCTCACAATGGCGATCTTTACACTGTCGCCCGCATGATCATTCACAATCAAACTTCACATCATCCCGCACATATCACAGTTAGTACATTCCTCGAATATCAATACACAACGTTCATCTCCATCTATCCGTCACAAACACTATCCTTCTATCGTTCTATCGTTCTATAGATCTCCACACGTCCGTCCCTATTCGCTGCCTCACACACACTGCCTCTCTCCTCGTTGACCTTCCCACATCACGTGGCTCTGTTCACGGGCTTCTTGCCTGACCGTCCACTAGCCAAGCCGTGGTGTCTCTTACTGCCCTTTACCTCAGCTATGCTTACACTGACTCTCGCTTACATACCGGCACTTACATTCTTCCGTACATATAAGACCATGACATTTACATAATCAATCAGTCAATCAACCAATCAATCCATCAATCAAATGCCGTCTGTGGAGACAATTCTCTCTAAACTCTAAACTGCGCAGTTCGCGGCGACTGCACTAACCAGGCGGCTTGAATGCCGCAGGCTCAAGACCCGATGTCCTACACCTCAGTTGACAGTACAAGAGACAGGAGGCTGTGGACATCAGTATTAGAAATGTTTGACAGCACAAGAGACAGGAGGCTGTGCACATCAGTATTAGAAATGTTTGGCGGTACAAGAGACAGGAGGATGGGGACATCAGTATTAGACATGTTTGGCAGTACAAGAGACAGGAGGCTGTGGACATCAGTTTTAGAAATGTTTGGCGGTACAAGAGACAGGAGGCTGTGCACATCAGTTTTAGACATGGTTGGCAGTACATGAGACAGGAGGCTGTGGACATCAGTATTAAAAATGTTTGACAGCACAAGAGACAGGAGGCTGTGGACATCAGTATTAGAAATGTTTGGCGGTACAAGAGACAGGAGGATGGGGACATCAGTATTAGACATGTTTGGCAGTACAAGAGACAGGAGGCTGTGGACATCAGTTTTAGAAATGTTTGGCGGTACAAGAGACAGGAGGCTGGAGACATCAGTTTTAGACATGGTTGGCAGTACATGAGACAGGAGGCTGTGGACACCAGTATTAGAAATGTTTCCCAGTACAAGAGACAGATCATCAGTGCCATACTGTATTGACCATGGGCCGATTTTCTGAAAGGTCTTCTTTCTTGGACATCCGCACACACACAATTTATTGAGAACAATTAGGGTTATAGCAGCAGCCAAGCGCTGACTACGTCCCTTTCAAGAGAAAGTTACCCACACTGAAGTAATTTTTAAACTTGTATGAAAACGTGTCTTCTACAAAGCTATTGATGAAAAACTGCTTTCACCTGTCCAGTACCCTGCAGACAGACTTGCACCGTTTCTTGCACCTTTGTTCCAGACTCCAATATTTCTTTATTCAGTTACTTTAGTTGTACTATGGAAGGTTATTGTACTTCCTCATTGACAGTTACTGTTACAATGAAGTCGTCTCCTTTAGCAGAGCACAGTATTTATATATAAGAAGGTTATCTCCCTTACCAGAAGTATCCGCTTGGAAAGTCGTAACCTGCTTCCCAAAAGTGTTGGGAGTTAACCGGCTTGGGAAGGACACCTGGACCAATGCGGCAACATTTGTATTTGATGTCTATGAGGACTTCCAGGATAAACAAGAAACAGTGGCGGTGACACTAGACCTGGAGGATGCTTACAACAGAGTCAGGTATGATCGGTTGATACACACTCTGTTGGACATGGAGGTCTGCCCTTGGATTGTCAAATGGATTGCCGCGGTCCTTTATGAGCGTAAAATTGCTCTGTGCATGGGTTCACGGACTTCTGACCTGGGCTGCCACAGGGATCTGCCTTGTCCCCAATGCTCTTTAAAATCTACACCAGCAAAGTCGCAGTTGGAGACACCAGGAATTGGTAGAATCTAGACATATGTACATTTGGTGTACAGACAGGGAAGAGGCAGGGAAAGTTTGGATGCAGACTTACAGACGGAAGTAAACAGGGTGACAGAGTGGTGCGGGGACACAGGGGCCGTTATAAACTCAGACAAGGCATCGGTTGTGTGGTATTCCCTGGATAACCGAACCGTGAAGGCCATGTATTACATTAAATAGATGTCCTCTCAGTAGAGAGAGAGAGAGAGAGAGAGAGAGAGAGAGAGAGAGAGAGAGAGAGAGAGAGAGAGAGAGAGAGAGAGAGAGAGAGAGAGAGTAAATTGAAATACATGGGAAATATCTTTCACAGGTATGTCTTTTAAGGACCACATGGAGGGTTTGGTGTAAAGGCTGGTAAGGGACTTAATGCATTGAGGGCGATGGCACTAACCGACTTAGAGCAGAGGATGCTTTAAATGCTCTTTCAGCAGTTAATAATTTCAGCCATCTAGTATGGTTTGGGACTGCTGCCAGTATCATAGAACCAGATTGAAAGGTTGGAGCGCATTCAGAATGCGGCCATGCGAGTAATCCTGGGGTGCACACAGGACACAGGCATCTTCTAGCACTACCAACAATAGGTCCTTCAAGCCAAATGGTACCTCGGAGTTGCTGCAGATAGGGATCACCCCCTGCATGAAGCCACGGATATGGTCATGGGTCATAGACTAAGACGAGGCAGGTCCTGGATGGCACCGACAGAAATATCTATACGTCAGGTGTGTGGTCTAGATAACATCAGTCGTGAAAAAGAGTAGGTACCAGAAGACATGTCGGACTGGCACTATCGATAGTAACATTAGGTCGTAAGTGCAGAGAATGGGCACAGTTTGAGGTGCAACAATTGATCCAGAGTAAAATACGCCAAGGTGACATAGTGATCTATACCGATGGGTCAATGGTGAGAAACAGACGTAGTGGCTGGGGTTTCTTTGCGAAGGCTAATGGACGATGATTGAAAAAGTAGTGTCTGGTATATGCGACGACCTCCAGCATGAGGATGGAGGTGGAAGCAGTCACAGCGGCCTTCCGATGGTTAGAGGAGACGATTGCAACACGCATTGCATTCATTACGGACTCAAGGAGTGTGCTTAGTAAGAAAGGAATATTTCCTGTGAAATGGCTTTCCTCGCGTCAGAGGTCACAGATTGCGATAATAGTACTATTTTTTTGCCCTGCCCATATGGGAGTGCGGGGAACTGAACTAACAGGCTGATAGGCTGACAGGGAATGCATCTCTTAGTGGTAGATTACATATGGACAGAGCCGTGTGGTAGATTTCTCAGTACGATGCAAGTCTTCAAAATGCCGCCTTTTAAATGTTTTTTTTCCCTCCAAAATGCCGCCCATTAAAGATTTTTAATTATTGAATGGTTGAAATTGTACTTTGATTTCGCAGCTTATGCCGCCCCCTTACAGTGCCGCCTGATGCGGCCGCCTCTCTGTATCATAGCACGTCACGGCCCTGTTTGTATGATACTATAGGCAGGGTTGACATTCAAACACATTTTTTGACAGATGCAGTAAGGGTCGATGTTTGACATTTGTAGCATAATTTCGGCAAAAATATTTGTTATGAGATTTGCTTTAGTACTTACAGGTATCTTTATATCCGACAGAAGTTGCGTCAGTTGTCTCTGAACCTGATTTGCCTTTGCACAACGTGTGCTGATTTCTTAATTCACACCCATTGGAGTCTCCGTGGCGAAGTGGTTACACCGTCGCCTCGCACTCCGAAGGTTGTGGCTTCTATCCCATCCTACGTTGTTCGGTTCACGAGTTCTATCTTCTCGGAGACTCCTGGAGCTTCGTCTCTGCAGCTACGGAGTTTGTGCTTTATGGGACGCTTTCAACAGGCCGACCTGCGGAAAGAGTCCGAGTCAAGTAGGATGAAACCCGGTGCAATGAAGCATGACCTCCTATGGACAATAATCCCTTTCCAGTTAATTTCCAGAATGTGGCTGATTTGGTCACATGATTATTAATCTAAGACCGGGATGGGCCCTAATTATAACTTCCCTTATGAGTTTCAACGGGGTAGGGGTAAATGAAAAATGTCATATGTCTGTTAATTATCTTGGATTCCTATCCATTCTCACACAAAATATTTAAACCCCCAGTTGCTGGAATTATTGCATTGATTAGAGACATTAGACATACACAGTCAACATTTTTTGGGCATGTTATGAGAAGAGATGAATTGGAGAACTTGGTGACAACTGGCAAGATCGAAGGGAAGAGACCAAGGGGAAGACCAAGAAGTAAATACCTGGATGGCTTGGCCACGTGACATGGTCGAGACAGAAACACGGAGCTGATCCACGATTGCGACTCTAATTACTACAGAAACACGGGGTCCCCTTCTTAATGGATCCCTTTTTACGTTTTGAAGAGTATGTGGTATATCGTGCTAACCACATACTTATATAAACCAATCTACACTAGATATGTGGTAACAGCAATTTTACACCCTCAACCTGTACTTTCCAGAACAGCTCTTTGTACGACTATGTCGGCGTGAGAGCCCAGGACGATTACATAAAGTTCCGTGCTTCCATGGGGACTCGAGCACATTACCACCAGGATGGCAAGCAATCATGCTGGCCATTGCGCTAATTAAAAAATGTAGTTGTATTAATTTATGTTTGTTGTTTGTGTGCTGAGGAAGGTTTTAGCCGCAATGTCCAATCTGGTCACTCGTGATTGTGTTCTAGTGAAGCTTACCGATTCTACGTCTCGTGTTTGTTGACTCATTAATAACAATTGCGGGACCAGGGCTCCCTTAATCTTACATAATCAATCAGTCAATCAATCAGTCCATCAATCAAGTGCCGTTTCCACAATGAAGGTTGGCTGCAATTGATCTCCAACACTGTCTGTCTCTCGCCTTGATTATACATTCTGTCAGACTGCTGATTGTCCATCTCAGATGTTATCTTCACACTTGTATCGTTGTCTACCTATTGCACGCTTGCTTTCAACCTCACCCTCCCGTATGGTTTGTATAAGATTGTTATCTCTTTTAACGTGGTCGAAATATCTCACTTGCTCATGTTAATTTCTTGAATCAACTCTCTTTTCATTTCCAGTTGTTCTAGAACCTCTGCATTTGATTGATTTTGTTTAAACTTGTGCTTACACTTACATAATACACATTCCATCCTCCAAATCGGTAACGGCCGTTAACTCACACGAGTCAGTAAACCAGAATGTTAATTAACAGATGTTAATTAATTATCAAGTTTATGACACGGGTGAGGCCATAAAGATGTCCAGTTGTTGTACTTGTCTATACATCAGGCCAGTTTCTGCTCTATTTTTTTTTCTAGAGCTCACTTTTCTCTCGGAAGTTTGAACAGGCGGTGGAATATATTGCAGGTAAGAGTGTTTATACTAATCTTTGTTTTACACTTGTGCAATGAAGGCAATCCTTTCAAAAGCAACAACCAACAACAGCAAGTAGTTTATCTTACCTTTAGCCTAGTCCTAGGAAATGGATTAAACTCTGTTGAATATTCTGAGTTCCAACACTCATCATAATCAAGTGCCTTACCCTCTGGCAATGGCGATCATGCTTCTCCGCAAATTGCGATCTCCAACGTCATGGATAAATTCGTGTGTCGACTTCCCTCCGTGACATGACACAAGACAGTCAATAATTTTCTAAAGCTGTCTTCTTCTATTTCTCTTTTTACAAATCTTTCCGGTTGTCACAACATGTTCCAGTATTTGTCTTCTCATAATATGGCGAAACAATTATGATTGATTCTTTCTGATGTTTGTAATACGTTGCCTTTGCTACTTAGCCTCATCAAAAAGTCCACATTGCTCATTTTGGCTGCCCAACTAATTTTCAGCACTCTTCTATAAAACAACATCTCCAAGGCTTATAGGGATTGTTTTATCTGTTTCATAATTGCTAAGGATTCGCAGCCTATGATAAAATTGGTTCTATGTAACATGCAATAATTCTCTTGTTCTAATTTCCCAAAACAAGGACTTATTGCACAGAATGTTTGTCATTTGATAGAACGAGTGTTTTGCTTGCCCTATTCCGGTCTTTACACTGCTATATGCTTGTGAAACATGGACTGTTTATCAGCGACACGCTAGGAAATGAAACCACTTCCACACAGTCTGCCTAAGGAAGCTACTGAAGATTAAATGGCAAGACAAGATCCCAGACACTTAAGTCCTAGAAAGAGCGTCCATGCCCAGTATCCACACTCTACTAATGAAGAATCAGATTCGCTGGGCTGGTCACTTAACTCGCATGCCAGATCACAGGCTCCCTAAACGAATTTGTTTACGGCGAGCTGCGTTGTGGTAAACGCTCCCAATGCGGCCAGAGGAAACGCTTTAAAGACACTGAAGATCTCACTAAAAGCTTTTGGAATTCATCACGACACATGGGAGACTGCTGCCAAAGACCGAAATTCATGACATACATCATAACGCAAGGGTGTAGTCACTTGTGAAGCAAACAGGACTGCAAGAGCTGTGAAAAAGGGCTGGAGAGAAAAACCACTGCAGGAGAATCCTCCTCCTGGAACGTCAAGCATTCTTTGCCCACATTGTCAAAGAACATTTCGAGCCAAAATAGGCCTTACCAGCCATCTTAGAACTCACGGCTGCATACTTTTCAACCCCACTGGATGAAATGAATGGTCATCATCAATTTTGATGAACAAACAACACAATTCTGGTCTTTATCTCTGTGATGCATCTTAGTACTGATGTGCCTAGATACCCGAATATTTGCATTTTCCTGAAAATAAGGTCCTTTACTTTAATTGTATATTTAGGCAGTTCAACACTATCCGCAGCTAAACTTCAGCTGACAACGAACGCCACCAAGCGACTAACTGATCATGGTGGGACTTACCACCCCCTTGCTTCTCATCTCCGTGGGTCTCTTCTGCGTGCGAGGGGATCCCATTTCCCCCAAGAAGAATGAAAGCGAGGAGCACTTTCCCGAATGTGGATCCTCAAACCCCAACGGCTACACGATTGACCAGTCAGAGCCCGCAGATCCCGAGCCTTTGAATGATCTAACAGAGAGCGAATTGAGACAGGTACGGTTGACTTAACTTTTAGCACAACTTTGAATACTACATTCTGCGTATGTTTGACAGTTTGTTCTATTTAAATATAGACACCATTAAAAAAAAAAAACATTGCATGATTTCTGGCGTGGCATATTTGGCTGCATCTCATCAGGTGCGTACTGCAGAGTTAAATATCATATGAAGAAATACTAAATGCGGAAATACTAAGTGCGGAAATACTATGTGCATAGTCATTCATATTGTTCTAATGTGGATCGCGTTATTCCAACGGGAGTCTAAGATTTAAAAGAAAGTCCTTTTGTTTGCATGGTAACGGCTGGAATATCTTAATCGATAATGCTTCGATATATTTGAACAATCGATTTTTGTTCGACGAATAAAGTATAGAAATGCGTTTGTTTATTAACTCTTTGATTGATAATAAGCAAATGTTCCAAGATGGCCGACCTCATCTGTCGACTGCATAGGGATTCCTAAAGATCGATTAACTCTTTTTCCCCCACCCACACTGGTATATGTTCGGTGACTCGATTTTCTAATTGTCTTTTCATACAGAAAATTCTGCGGTAGGAAATAGGTTTCAGAGACTCTTCCACATGCAGCTGTGAAGCAACCAAACAAATTCTAGATCAGGGGTCGGTCACTTATTTGTAGTGTTGTTCCGAATTAGTGTTGAAAAATCAATCAGCGTACCAACGTGTCCAAAAGTCATGAAGCGTGCGTATATCGAGTTTTTGCCATCCATCCATCAGTGCCATGCCGATAAGCGTGGGCGGTCATGTTTTGCCATCTCACTCGATCACCAGAGTCGTGGATCAGCTTCGTGTTTCTGTCTCAACCACGCCACGTGGCCAAGCCATCCAGAATCTCCTTCTAGGTCTTCCTCTTGGTCTCTTCCCCCTCTTCTGATCTTGTCAGTTGTAGCCAAGTTCTCCAATTCATTTCTTCTCATGACATGCCCAATAAAGTTTTTACTGTATACCTCTAATGTATCTAATCAGTTTACTATCGTCATTTGTTTCTTGAAGGACTTGTTCATTGGTTTTCCTGTCTTTCCATGGTGTTCTTTGCATTTTCCCCAGAAACCACATTTCCACTGCCATCAGATGTTTGTTAGCTTGCCTGCTCATTGTCCACGCTTCACATCCTTACAAAAGTATAGGTTCTATGTAGCACTTCCACACTCTTTTTCTCGTTTCAATTGATATCTTTTTATTGGTCAGTATGTTTATCACCTTGCAAAAGACTACCTTCACAATGGCAATTCTTGTTCTAATGTCTTCAAGGCATCTCCCATCAGATGTTACAGTCATATTAAGGACACATATTTCTTAATAATACCAACTTTTGTGATACAGTCAACGGATTATATTGGCATGAGTATTTAACAGCCGAGAGAATTTTAGAGTTGGTGGTGGTGTGGTCGGGATAGTACGGAAACATAATTTTCTTCAAGGTCAGACTTTGCTGCTTCACACTCATATCAGTCCGCGCAGTCTTACCTCTAATGTCTAACAACTTTCATTTTTAAAGCTATGTAAAAACTGGAATAGCTTTAGAAGTATTTTATGCTTCTATTTCAATAACGATTTAATGTTTTAATGAGAATACACCAGCTCTCTTGATATATTAATAAACCATTGTATTAGTATTTGAAGATTTGCAGAACTATTCTCAGTAAAGTGGTCACGTTTTTGAATCATAATCCAGTTGATTTATACAAATTGATCTGGACTCCCAGTCGGATACAGCATAAAATTGGTGCCACAAAAAGCCCTAGGAAGTAAAGGCTGCCGGTGTGACACTGACCAAATCAGCCATATAGTGCCAGTTGGTCTATAGAAATACTGGGCGAGCAGCATATAAGCAATACGCCTTAAGGCAGTGTCGAAGATAGAAACTACATAATGTCACAACTGATTATTGAATACTGACGCCGTAATCTGATACCCCATGGTACTAACTACTAAACCATCAAGGCTCACATGTAACCCACCAACTATATATTCATTCATTCAGGTGCATGTCCTTTGCAGAACCTCGCTCCCATGACAATCTTCCAGAAAACTTCTCGGTCATAAGCAAGATGTCCCGCGACTGATACATCCACCTGGAGATCATCTACCACATCCCGCACCCATCTTCTCTTTGGCCTTCCTCTTCCTCTCTTCCCAGGCATATATCCCTTCATTATTGCTATTTCCAAACTTTCATGACGTTTCAAGTGACCAAAATATTTCAATTGTCTTTGTTTTATCGTCTTCACACACACACACACACACGCACGCACGCACACACACACACACACTCACACACACACGCACACACACACACACACACACACACACACATATATATATATATATATAATATATATATATATATATATATATATATATATATATATATATATATATATATATATATATTATATATATATGCAATGTAAAATCTATTCAGCTCCGAGAGTTTCTGGAAAACAACCCCAAGATCAAAGCAGCCAAGTCCAGCAACGCAACCCTGAAGAGTAGCTATATCTTTACGGCACAGCTCTTCGAGCCAAAGAAGGATGAAGTCCTCAAGTATCTAGACGAAAACGGTAAGTAAATGAGGTTTTTTTTTTTTTTTTGGTGAAGTGAGCTTGCATGCATAGTGATGTAGGGAAGGTTTCACTACCTCGTAGAAAAATTCAGCAACAAAATCCTACCAACCCTGAACAAGTGACGTATAGAACGGATTAGCATGGTTAGGCTTCTTCCCACACTTTGCTTTCAATTATTCCCCCATTAAATTATTTATTGCCGAAGGATAATATATCGTCAAATGTGACCTTCCAATTGGACTAAAGGACGATTTATCGCCATACTATCGTGTTATTTGTTTTGTTTCGTGGTCATCATCATCAAGTGCTATGTCGGCCAGCGTAGGTTTTCATGACTTCCCTCAGATCTCTGCCTTAGGTTTTAAGGATCAACTCTGCTGATGATATTCCTCCATGCCACCGTCACAATCCATCCAGCATAATTTCTCTTTGTCTTCCTCTGTCACTCTCTGTCTGAAATGTCTGAGAAGTGGCAACACTGGCTCAATAAGTCAGGAATACGCATTGGACACTTAAACATTTGCAGCTTATTTAACAAGCTACCAGAGTTATCTTCTATTCTTAATCAAAATTTTCATTTATTCGGCCTTAGTGAAAGTAGGCTTAATGATAAAATTTCAGATGAGGACATCTCTATTAAAGGGTACAACGTTTTTAGAAGGGATCCCTGTAGGAAACAAGAGACAGGCATAGTAACCTATGTTTCTAATTTACTAAATGCTCACCGTAGGCTAGACTTTGAAACTTGCGAAAAAGAATGTATTTGGTTAGAGCTAAAACTTCAAAACCGCACACCCCTGATAATTGGCTACCTCTATCGAAATCACAGTGTGGACACGTCTGGTACGAAAAATTCACTACCATGATGGATGTGGTTTTCGCTTCTGGGAAGGAAATTATACTACTCGGAGACTTTAACATTGACACCAACAAATCCAACATAATATGGGGAAATATAATTGCATCATATAATTTGCATTTGGTGAATTACAGATGGGTAAGAGATCTCAGGGTCGGCCTCTACTACGATACAAAGATGTAGGTAAGCGGGACATGATTGATACAGGCATTGATAATGCACATTGGGAGCAAGTCGCCGTTGAACGTGTTGCATGGAGGGCAAATATCAGAAATGGAATAAAGTCAAAGGAGAAAATTATTGCAGAAAAGTCACACACCAAGCGTTTGAGACGTAAGATGGTGCATGATGGTGGAAATGACCACGTCTTCACATGCACCCACTGTGAACGTACATTTACAGCGCAAATTGGCCTTATCAGTCACACTCGCTACCGCCATAGTTAAAAGTTATTATGTCTTTTTAAAGCACAAACTATCGTCTGTCAAGACGGCAAGGTGCCAATGATATAATTTCCAACAAATAGTACAACAAGCTACTAGAGTAAACAAAGTCATCTTCAACAGTCATAGATCACATTTATGTAACTTGCTCAGACAACATCATAGAATGCACCGTACCCAATTGTGCAATGAGCGATCACTACCCAATATGCTGCACGTGGTCTAAAAAAGGAATTAAAACTCCTAAACATAAACACATAAGTGTAAAATATAGAAATTACAAAAATTTCAATCAAAACGCATTTTTACAAGACTTGCTCAGTTCATCTCTAGACAATGTTTATCAGCTTCCTGACCCGGATGATGCTCTGGAATTCTGGATGAAAACCTTTATTGATGTTTTTGATAGACATGTGCCAGTCAAGGAAGTTCGAGTAAAACACCACGTCAAGCCACCCTGGATCACTCAGGAAATACTTGAAATTATGAGAGACAGAGATAAAGCACATAAAAAGCGGGATCTCAGTGCATACTGTACTCTTAGAAACAAAGTTCAATATAACATACGACGGGAAAAGAAAAATTACTTTAAGAACTTAGTAATGGATAAAACAAATAGTAAGGATATATGGAAGGCAATTAACACCTTGACAAACAAGTATAACTTCCGAAATTCTTTACCATGAAATCATATTTCATGTGACCAATTCAGTAATTTTTTTCAAACTGACATAGACCAGTTGAAGGCTTCAATATCTAATTCTCCTTGCAATTTATCTTTACTGTCATCGTTTTGCGAGAATAGATGCTCCGGCGATATTCTTTCCGACATACCGCTAATGACAATCACTGAAGTATTCATTTACTTCAGTAACCTAAAAAAAACACAACCTCATCTGGGTTAGATGGAATCAGCAACCGGATTCTCCGTTGTGCTGCGCCAGTGATCTGTACATCACTAACCTATGCATATAATCAGTGTCTCACCAAAGGCCACTTTCCATCAGCTCTCAAAATCGCTAAAGTGTACCCTCTTCTTAAATTTGGTTCATTGGACAATGGTCTCCTGAACAATTACAGACCCATTTCCTTACTATCATCACTATCTAAGCCACTAGAAAAACACATCCATAAAGTAACATTACAGTATTTAGTTCGCAACAAGCTTATTGTTGACAGCCAATCAGGATTTCGACCAAAATATTCTTGCCATACGGCCCTAACAAACATGATAGAAAATTGGCACCAGAATATAACCAACAACAGTCTATGTGGAACTATGTTTATTGATTTCAAGAAAGCATTTGATATGATAGACCATGTTATTCTAATTAAAAAACTTGAGACAATGAAAATTGGCCCTAATGTAGTCACTCTAATATCATATTTTCTATCAAACAGAAAGCAAGTAGTATCACATAATAAATCTCTGTCTCAAACCACTACCTTCAATATTGGAGTACCGCAAGGCTCTATTCTTGGCCATCTATTATTTTGCCATATATATTAACGATCTAACTTTGCATCTTTCGTCATCCTGCGATCTATTTGCAGATGACTGTACAGTGTACACAAACGCTGAAAACTGTATTTTACTGGAGTCGTCTTTACAACAAGAATTAAATAATGTAGTTAGGTGAAGCTATTAAAACCTTATGCAAATTAACATCACTAAAACAAAAGCAATGTTATTAACAACCAGACAGAGACTTCAAACTCTAAGCTCACACACATCACTTCAATTTCACATCGATAACATGCCAGTAGAAAGTGTAATTGAGCACAAAACATTAGGCCTAATCATTGATAGAAACCTAACTTTTAATTTCCACGTTCACGCGCTCATTAAACAAACAGCGAAAAAAGTCTACCAACTCGCCAAAATTAAAAACTTCCTTGATGAGGACACAAGGAAACTATTCTATACTTCTCATATACAGACGCACTTTGACTACTGCTCTACAATCTGGGACGGTTGTTCTAATTCAAACACCAAGCGACTTTACTCACTCCAGAAACGGGCCATGAGTCTAATTTATAGCAAACATTTATCTGACAATCCTAGCCTGTATAAACGCCTTCAGTTACTACCATTCCGCAAACGCCTGCTTTTCAAAAAAGCTAAACTAATTCACAAAATCCTGCATCGGAATGCCCCAAATTACCTTTGGCCATTGTTTAAATATAATGCTAGACACAGTAAACGTTTAAATATACTACACATTCCGAAGCCTAGGATTGACTTATACAAAACAAGCTTAACGTACTCTGCAGCTCAGCTGTGGAACAATCTTCCACAAGAAATCAAAGACATCACCAATCCCTATTCATATAATTGCAAATTGTTCGAACACTATCTCAATACGGATTACCTTCCCCCTTAATAATAGAGATAATAATAATAATAACAAAACTCTAGTATAACAGCCAGTCCCCTTTTTGTAGGCCAGTATATTCCACATGGCTAATAACAAGTGTCAGACCATTATCTAATATTACTGAGTCGTGTAGTTTTGATGTTCGCATTTTGCCCATGCCTTTATAATGCATATCTTTTATATTGTTGCTGTACTTTGTTAGCCTTGAATGATGTGTGAATGAAATAATGTATGAAAGAGAGTGATAGAAGGGCAGAATGTTAGATGGGCCTGCGTGCCCAATTCTTAACCCTTTGAAAATAAAGTTTGTTCGTTCGTTCGTTCGTTCGTTCTCTTTCCTTCGATCTTTAAAGTTGTCACGATGTTCTCCAGTGCCTCTCTTCTCATCACATGACCAAAAAATGCTGTTTGTCTCTTTCTTATTGTTATATATAATGTTCTAGTTTTATTAGCCTCTTTCGGGCAGTTGTTGTTAGTTAATTTTGCAGTGCAAGGAATTCGCAACTTTCGTCTCAGAAATCACATCTCTGTTGCTTCCAAGCTCTTCATAATTTGTTCATTTACATTCCAAGATTCGCTGCCATACATCAAAACACGTTCTATATAGTATTTCAGCACTCTCTTTCTTACATTCAATGATAGTTGTTTCGTGGTATCTTCCGCAATTTTAATGTTCACTGAATGAAAATTTACATTATGATACTTGTTCAGTTTATTGTGCACCACATTTTGGG
>JACEFZ010023339.1:0-33274 GCA_014155875.1 Cepaea nemoralis
TTTTCTCACTTCTGTGTATTGTTGGAAAAGTATTGTCAGAATTGTTCTGCGCAGACTTCAAGTCCTAGGAGATCAAGTCTACCCCGAATCACAGTGTGGCTTTCGACAGAACCGGTTACCATTGATATGATATTCTCATTGCGACATATGCAAGAAGAATGCCGTGAACAGAATCAACCACTGTTTATTGCCTTCATCGACCTCACAAAGGCATTTGATTTGGTCAGTCGTGAGGGTCTGTTCAAGGCACTAAAGAAGATTGGCTGCCCACCAACTCTTCTGTCCATTGTGGAATCGTTCCACACAGGCATGAAGGGTATAATCAAGTTTGATGGTGCAACTTCTGAAGAATTTGAAATCAAGAGTGGAGTTAAGCAAGGTTGTGTACTAGCTCCCAGCCTCTTTGGAATATACTTTTCACTTCTACTGAAATATGCCTTTCGTGATCAGGATGGTGGTATATACATTCACTCACGCTCAGATGGCGGCCTCTACAATGCTCAGAGATTGAAGGCCAAGACCAAAATTAGGAGGGTACTGATCAGAGAGTTGCTTTTTGCAGATGATGCTGCAGTTACGACCCACTCTGAGGAAGAATTGCAATGTCTACTATCTGCATTCTCCAATGCTTGTTCTGAATTTGGTTTAACAATTAGCAAAAAGAAGACACAGATTATGTCACAAGGTGCACATGGGGTACCATCAATCTTTATTGACGACGCCGAACTAGAGATGGTAGACCATTTTACATATCTAGGATCAGTGGTAAATAGCAAATTATCCCTAGATCAGGAAATCAACATCCGGATTGGTAAGGCAGCAACAACAATGAACAGGTTAAGAAAAAGAGTCTGGGAGAACAGGAAGCTTACTGCCAAAACAAAAGTCCTTGTCTATCAAGCCTGTGTCCTTAGTACTCTTCTTTATGGCAGTGAAACCTGGACAACTTACTCACACCAAGAGAAACGTTTAAACAGCTTTCATATGCGGTGTCTGCGAAGAATTCTTGGTATTAAGTGGCAAGACAAAATCACAAATACTGAAGTATTGGAAAGATCAGGTTGTGTGACAGTTTATTCCATGCTCAGTCTTCGTAGACTTAGATGGATAGGACATCTTAGGAGGATGGATGATGGTAGAATACCAAAGGACATCTTTTTTGGTGAATTACAGATGGGTAAGAGATCTCAGGGTCGGCCTCTACTACGATACAAAGATGTGTGTAAGCGGGACATGATTGATACAGGCATTGATAATGCACATTGGGAGCAAGTCGCCGCTGAACGTGTTGCATGGAGGGCAAACATCAGAAATGGAATAAAGACAAAGGAGAAAATTATTGCAGATAAGTCACACACCGAGCGTTTGAGACGTAAGATGGTGCATGATGGTGGAAATGACCACGTGTTCACATGCATCCACTGTGAACGGACATTTACAGCGCGAATTGGCCTTATCAGTCACATTCGCTACCGCCATAGGTAAAAGTTATTATGCCTTTTTAAAGCACAAACTATCGTCTGTCAAGACGACAAGGTGCTATTACATCTGTTCTTCCCCGGTTTTTAGAATATTTTTGTTGGCTCTAGAATTTTCCATTTTCGCAGGTGAATTACGCTAAACAAATTTTACCTCTCCTATAAGGAAAATGGAACTTTTGCAGGTGGATAGGTTTCTGTCCCATTCTCTCACAGAGCATTTAGAAAAGTTGCTTGTATCACTAAAGCCAGGCCTGGATCTATTGGGTTATAGCCACTACCTGCAATTTCAGCATCAATCATAAATCTAATGATACCATCATTATGAACATCAGAAATGAAATGCTCTATACTCCTAAGAACACTACAAGGGAAATCAATAAAATGAATTTTGTTCCTAGAGAAAAATAAACGGAGAAAGATAGTCTTGGTGTTCTCAATTAGTTATCACCAACATAATTGTTTGTTCTCCATCCAATCTTCCATTATAAGGTATTAAAGATTTAGACTAACAGATGTGCAGTATCATCTTCATCTATGCCTGTCCTCAGGATCTCCAGATTGAGTACTACCTTGATTTATTTGGAATTTGACAACTATGTTCCCAATCCTCTTCTGTACCTAGTTATTTTCTCTACATCTTCTTCCATTAAAGATAAAGGGTCTCATGCACAAATGATACATTCCCATCGGTTTAACAATAATGAAATCACTCATGACTCACCACAGGCATACTTTTTTTCCAATTACAAAGACTTATGTGATCATTTAGCATAATTATGAGAATCACAAATGATGATTCTTCATGTTTAACAATAATGAAATTACACATGGATCACAACATGCTCTCATCAAATACGTAGATATATGTGATACACCCAATCCACATTCAATCATTATGCATCATAACCACACTTACAGGGGTGATGATTTGGCATAATTAGGTTCCTCACAAATGATATATCCACATGTATAACAACAATGAAAATACCTTTGACTCACAACTCTAAATTATGATACATTTAAAAATCTATTTACCTCTCATGTGCTCATGTTGTTGTTTTTTTTTATGTTGCATATCCATTGCAGGACGTTGCAGTAAACACCAGCATTTTTTAGCTGCTTTTGATGTACTAGGCAGGTATTTTACGTTCAGTAGTTTGCCATTGCTTTCTGAACGACCGGCTCCCATACCAGCACGTTATAACAGAACGCGACACGGTCTGCTGCATAAATCTGTCGCGGCTGAGTTTCAAGGACCAGGTTCCCAGGTCACGAACCGCGTTCGCAAGCCTTTGGCCACGGAGACAGGCTGTGCTCATATACCTTTATGTTACACATTACACTAATTTCTCTTACCAGTGTTGGCGCATGTGAAATTGTTTCTTCTTAGTGAACTAAGTATTCTTAGCTTTCTAAATCTTAAGTTACTCACCAACTTCTAAATCACTGCAGATTGAGTTTAACTACTTAAGAAATAAAATGTACAACTTAGGTCTAAAGCTTACATATTAAATAAGTTGTTTGACTGGGAGAAATAGAAACTCACAGTGGTTTATCCTAATGTACAGTTTATCCATGATTATGATAGCTGAATATAATATTTAGTTTCTACTAAATTAATTTCTTAAGGACTAATCACGTGGTTTACAACACATTGACTTACCAACTCTTCTCGGGAAACAGGGTCACAGACTAAACTAATCTAAAACATTATTGTTCTTACCTTCATTCTAATCGAATGGCTTCCAAACACTTCGGCGACAGGTTTCAGAATCTGACTTTGGATTCGGTTTTCCAAATGCGATGTCGTAGGCTGATGCTTTCCTCTTATTAATCAAAATATGTTATATTTTATTATTCAATTGGGAGGGTGCTCTCACTCCATCAACTATTTCAGATCTTTCCTGTCCCGTGCGTGGTTGATGTAAATAGGCCGTGTTCTGGTCGTTCGTCTGTTTATGTAGCTTTTTACCCTCAAGGTTTTTGGCTTTCACTTCAAACATGAGTTTGTTCTTGCAAAATTTATATTTTAGAAATGTGGAACAAACCAGCACTGTTGCGGTTGTAGTCTTGAAATGGTATTGCGGGAAATATTCACAGCGACGTTGACGGCTTGTGAAAAAATATGTCACACCGTCAAACGTTGTGGGGAGGAATTATTGGCGTTTTAGTGTGTGGCATTGGATCGTGTCATTTAGTGTGAATGTACAATGTCTTTTATGTGGTCAGTTTATTTTCTTTATGGACGCTCTCTTACTATCTTACTTCTTGGTGTAGCGCCAGTGTTGGTAATTGATGGTGTTGTATTTTAACAATGTCTCTAACCATTTGAACTTCTGCCTTTCAATATATGTCACATGAGGTGTTGATTCTACTCTCTGCTTGAAAACATCTTTCCTTGCTCTGTCTGGGAGGTTATGTTGGCAGCTTTTCTCAGATATCTCATCTCGCAGGTGTTGATTGTGGGCATGTTTAATTTTAATAATGTCCAGGCGTGACACTGATCATATTAGGTTGGTATAAATATGCTATTTATTATCTGTTGTTTTGTAGACATGTGTGTGTGTTTGGGTGTTTCAGTAAAGATGATATAATAGAGAACTTGGTGACAAATGGAAAGATCGAGGGGAAGAGAAGAAGGGGGCGGAGGGCAGAGAAGTAAATGCATGGATGGTTTGGTCATGTGGTATGGTCGTAACAAGAATACTGAGCTGATCTACGACTCTGGTGATCGAATGGCATGTCGAAACATGACCGCCCACGCTAATCGGTATGACATATGATGAACGAGATAAATAGTAGGGCTGCGACCGATTAATTTAAATTTAATAGTTAACTTTTGAAAAATTAACAATTAATTAATCGTTAATTTCGATTACAGCAAAAAAATTATAGTCATATAACTCACATAATAGTCGTATTTGTCAAAAATCGAAATAACACTGGATTGTCTTGTTCATATGTCATCTAATAACCAACTATGCAAACAGACGAGTATGTTGACAGTATTTGCTTCAAGTGACGAGCGCGTCTTATTATCAATATAACCAGCAGAGCTGAACAATCGTTCACATGCAACTGAGGTAGCCGGTATGCACCGAATGGTCTTAGTAAGGAATGCCAATTTGGATATCGACGTTCATTAAGTAAAGGGTCAACAGGTTCAGCAACTTTCTTATCCATTTCAGACTCAATTAGCTTAATACACTCTTCATTTGGTTCATATATAGTTTCGTTGTCAATGTCAGTATCATTCGTTGCAGCAGTCTCCATCTGCTCATCATGAACATTAACTGCTATTTGTTGTTCAATACGTGACCAAGTTCGTTCTTTTGCATCTTTTGACAAACACTTCAGGTATGTGTAGCGTGGATCAAGTGCTGTTGCAATCTATAGTATTTAAATACTTGTCATATTAGCTACACGTTCACTGAAGTCATTAATACATGCTGCTTTGAATTTAGCTATGTAGCCCGGATCAAGGCCGGCTTCGTGGCTTAGAGGTTATGACTTTTCTCCGTAATCTCGTATACTCTCGTCGGTAACGTGATGACGGTGAGAATCAGCAGTGGTTCCAATCGCATCGGTAAAGTAACTTACGGGGTATGTGAGCCGGCCGCTCAGAAAGCAATGGCAAACTACTGAGCGTAATCTTGCCAAGAGATCAACGTACAGCTGAAAGATGCTGGTGTTGACAGCGATGTCCTGTAAAGGATATGCAACAACAAAAAAAAAGCCCGGATCATCATCGTGTACAGTCATATGCTTTGTCAACGATGATAGCAGTGGCAATACACAGCTACTTAAAACAAAATCTTGACCGCCAAGCAGGGCCGTGGTCTGACAGAATAAGTCCAAAACTTTCACATATTTCGGAATCTTCTCCCAATCTGAACATGACAGTTTTGGACCTTTGTATTGCTTCTTTTCATCTGACATGTAGACAGTTAATGCTTCTCTGACCTGTAGAAGACTCTGTATCGTAATAAACATACTGTTCCATCTCGTTGGTACATCTTGTTGGTACATCTTGTTGGTACATCTTGTTGGTACATCTTGTTGGTACATCTTGTTGGTACATCTTGTTGGTACATCTTGTTGGTACATCTTGTTGGTTCATCTTGTTGGTACATCTTGTTGGTTCATCTTGTTGGTACATCTTGCTGCAGCTTACTCAATGGTGACTCGGTACAATTTTGCAACTCGGTTGTATTTGCAGCACAATGTTTAAAATGTCCGACAATTTTTCGACATCCGGTTCATTTGTATAAGTGATGGAAGAAAAGTTTTTGATTAATCGTTAAAAATAAAATTAATCGTTAAAAAACATTAACGATTAATCGATTAATTAATCGTTAACTTCCGCAGCCCTAATAAATAGGGAATATTTCTGAGAGAAAATTACCGAAAGGATTATTCATATTCTTAAGACTTCCCTTGTCAGCACATATTAAATCCTCTTTGTTTTCCCAACATTATAGGGGCCCAATTAGTTCATGCGACGCAAAGGTTGTCTTCTAACAATGTATGAGTCTGTGTGATGGTGTTTACATTTAGGTGACAAATTGTATGGCACACACATACACACAATGATAATGAATAAACTATGTCTGGGTACAACTGAAGCTTACGACATTTGGTTATAGAGTTGACTAGTAGAAATGCGACAGAATAAGAAAACACAGAAGTAGTACACAAATTAGGACGAAAGAAAACATGACTTAATAAGGTCAAAGTCAGACAAATACAGTATTTCGGCTATATAGAGAAATACAGATCGTAGTTACAGGATTGTAGGAAAGTAAAGGATACTTTTCCGGGCCTAAAAGCGGTATTGGGTTTATGATGCTGGTCCCCATATTTGTATATATACATGTCACTCGATGGGTGATGTGCTCATCATCTTCTGCTACTCATTTTAGGCTTGTTTGACGTGTGAGACAATGTATATTTTTAAAATCCGCCTTTATGGGAATTCCAGCTCATGACAATCTGGTGGGAAGGCAAAAGTACTTGCTGCTGCACTGCTACGGCTCCCGTTGTAAGCTATACTTGATGAAACTAAAACCGGAAGCGTGCAAGAAGACATGATGGTAGATAACAATCAAGTGGTAGACTACACGAGTACACATTGAGCTCTCAAGGTTCATTACAGTCCACCCTCAATGTGAAGCTGAAAATTGATGATAATGACGCTTAATCTTCCGCTTGTTCATATTTACGGGTTGATATCTTTCTTAAATTGATAGGTATTACGAATGTGAGGAAAAACCGACCACTAGAATATGGATATGAAACTAAATTTATTGCAAGCGATTAGTCGACGTTGTGTATTGACAGGTGACATGAACAATGATTACTGAAGCCAAACAGTGCAACTAATGATACTTATAGACTGAATATCTAAAATAATGTTTTTGTGTAAACTCGTTCTGTACCTGCCAAATCATCATATGTTGATTAAGTTCACGCAGTAATAACAAAGGGGGCTGAGTGGTCTCGAGGTATGGTGTCCGCCTCGAGTGCTGGAGATCCCGGGTTCAAGCCCCAGTGAGGGCCGGGATTTTTTCACATGGATTTCTAGTAACAAAATGTTCCCTGGTCTCTGGGTAGTGAGATCGGACTCCCGTGTGTATTGTTGCGCACGTACAAAATCCCTTGGCAATTGAAAAACGAAAAGGAGTAGCCTAACGGTGCTGCCAGGTGCAAAATTTCGAGTCAAAATCTACCCAAAGTATTTCAGGATCCTCGCCGGTACGACAGAGTTTTCATAACTGCACCGAGCTGAGATTCTCCGGACACAGGCTTGAGTTAGGAGTAGAACGGGGTACTTGTGGGTTACGCCCGTGTGCCGTGATGTTGATCCGTGTACTAACCTAAACTAAACTAAAACTAATAACAATGTACTGTCCGCGTGTCCTCAACAAAATATTTACAATGCGAATAGATGTATGGTGTGCCAATGTGAAACCGGTTTTTTTTTTTTTTTTTGAAATAGCTTACTTTTGTGTGCATCTCTCTTTCTAAGTGCAAGCAGGGACTAGGATGACCAGCTCTGTTCTTCTTGGCATTTTGCCATCTCCTTACAGCACTACGCTTATCCACCCAAGCCTTCTCCACCTCGAAACTCCACCACGGTGGCTGCTCCCAGCTTTTTCTCCTGCCCTGAAACGTTCTGCGCTTGTCACGTCTTATTTTGCTCACCACATCTTGCCCTGTACTGTCATACTGGAACGTCTTTACCTTTAGCTTGTGCTGCCTGGTTCTGCCTTTCTCCACCAATATGCTGCAAGGGCGGTGGTCGCTGCCATGGTGTCCTAGGACACCCCATCTACACACTGTAGTGAGTGAAGGTGAAACTAGCGCCAGATCAATAGCACTGTCCTCATCGCCTGGACGGCTTGCTGTCCTGGTGACACAGCCACTGTTGATACAAACCAGGTCGATGGTTTCCAGTGCAGTCTCGAGCTCCTCCCCCTTGTGTATTGGAGGAAGTGTTTCCCCATGATCTGCCTTTAGCGTTGAAGTCACCACAGAAAAATAACATTTCTCTCGTGGCCTAATATGCCACTTAAGCACTGCCACTTCTGGGCGTCCACACTCGCATTGCGGGCATAAACATTAACCAACACGAATGGTATACTGGAATGAACTCTCAACGCCTGTATTTGTATATCGTCACTGTCCCAACTGGACATGTCTAGCTCTGACGCCACCATGCTGTCGCGAACGAGAATCGCCGTTCCCAGATGTCGTCTGTTGTAGAAACATTTGAAGCCGGCAATTCGGAGTAGCTGATCGCCCAGTCTCGTCTCCTGGAGTGCTACAATGTCGTTCCTGTAAACTAGGGTTTCTAAAATAGAGCCCCGTTGTTTTACACTGGCACAGTTCCAATATAGAATACGGATGTTCCTGAGTCCTAGACGGTGACACTTGAGTCTAAAACGTCTCAAACCCCCGCGCTTACCTTGCTTCTTTGTCCCTGCGCGGCTACCACGCCGCTTCGTTATGTTGACTGCTGATCGCTCGGAAAGAAGACGTTCTTCCGCCATGTTGAAAAAACGTAAACACAGACTGCTGATAACCACACACGCTGCTGAAAATTCACTCAAGGATGGCTTCGCTCGATGCACGAACTCCGTAGCACCCGCGCAGATCTTGAGTAGAAACTCCTGGTTTTACATCCTGGCACACCAATTACACGCAAGAGATGAATAAATCCATCCCTTACGCGAAAAAGTTAACGAACACAAAACAACACGACCGTCCGTCGCCATCTTGAAACCGGAGAATTGTGAAGGAGGACTCTGATGCTTTCACTGAAACCACAAGTAGCCTGACCATGGAAGTCATGGCAGTAAGTAAAGCAATAACATGGCTCGAGACACAGGCATTCACTAGGGCTTGTTTCCTTAGCGACTCAATGAACATGATCAAGAGGATAGAGGAGGGGTCGATCCGAAGAGAATGGTTGCTGCCTCTGGAGCGGTCTCGGCTGGCAAAGATTAGTTTCATCTTCGTGCCAGGTCATGCGGGAGTACAAGGAAATGAGCGGGCTGACAAGCTCGCAGGTGAGGCTACTGTGGAGGGCGGACGCGCCATGGACCAGGCTGACATTCTGAATGCTCTACGAGAAGTGAGACTTTTGCAAGAACCAAGTGATGACTGTGAATCTACAACAATGGCCAGACTGCGAGAGCAGCAAATTAAAAGAGGGGTGGCCAAACAAGAACACTACGCAGGAAGCTAAAGAAGATTGATAAACCAACACAGAACTGGCGTCGTTAGCCGCTACACGCTGCGGGATTTGCTGAGGAGGGGATCCGAGCACTTATGAACTGAATGGTCCGATGTGCAACGAGGATGATCTGTCGACTAACTAACTAACTAACTAATGTGAAACCGGGATCCATACGGGTAATACAGCATAGCAACACTGTAACCTACCAAGCGTGCTGTAAAAGGCGACTAAGGAGGAGTAATGTGAGGATGCCTTCCCCATCAATTAGATAACTGCAGCTGCAAAGTCCATTAAATCAAGAGCCACTATGCAAAGGGCTCGGTAGGAGATTGTCGAAGGCCTGTGCTTCATTGAGAGATAAAAAGCAGAAGACAACGAGAAAGATTTACGGTGACTGGGTTTGCATACTATGAGTCAGTTACTGGGAAAATAACATAATTTTGTCATCGCCATTAATCAATGATTAGCTACTTCCTGTTGACTAACTTAACATTCTCATCTGTAGTTTTCGCATTCGGAGAGACGTATGCGGTGTTGTTCGTGGCCAGAACTGTTCAAGGTATCGGTTCGTCATGCTCTAGTGTTGCAGGTAAGCTGAGCATTTCTCTCATGTGGCATTTCTGTGTTATTCTCCACTGTCTTCTCCCAGTGGACATTGGTTTGGAATCTACTGACAATGATATATCTAAAACCCGTTGCAGACATGCATTAGCTTAAGTCTAAACCTCCCATGTTGATCCACTCTTATATGGGTATCAAGAAATGTCTTGGGAAGTAACGGAAGTGGATTGATACTAAGCATATCACCCACCCAGCGCCGACTGGTCTATGAAAATATGTGTCTAGAACCATATGTCCTGCGTGCCTTATTATGTGTGAAAAGGTCCATTACTTACTTACTTACATAAATCTAATCAAAGCCAGTTGACATGTGATGTGTAAATCATGACCTAACTACAATCTAATAGGCTTTTCCGAAGATGTGAATTTTCAGTACACACCAAAACATCCCGCTGGTTTCATAACTTGAGGAAGGGAAGGAGAAAACACCGTAAAAGTCTTTGCGAGGATGATAGTTTGGCACATGTAGGAAGAAAAATCTCTATAGTGACCTCATTTCAGGGTTGAGATCACCTGGACACAATGCATCGAGTGCAGGAGTTAAAACTCATAATTATTCAAAGAATTCACAACCAAACAACCAGTCATTCACAACTTCCAATATTTGTGTCTACTCTTTTATCAACAGAAAAGATAAGTTAAATTAAGTTATGAATATGTTTATATATTTAGCTAATTGCCATTCTGGAAGCGATTGAAGGCAAGCAACCAAGGTGCAGACAAAAAGATGCTATCATGGCTTCAGTAATAGAACAAGAAGAAGATACAGCTATTAGTAAAGCAGACACATGTGATGTCGCAAGCCATTAAACATCCCCGTAACATACTGGAAGAGATTGCAAGTAGCGTGTATATTTTCTTTCCTTCATTCTTCATTAAATAGTTCAAATTCAAGACACTCATTATTTCGAAATACTTAACATCTATGCGCATTACAGCAAATACTATAACTCTACAAGACCTGAACACCGTAGAAAACAAGTCTTCATAAACAGTCTCCTGTCTCGGATAAATAGGCTAGGCCACACTGGCCAGATGGGACGCAGAAGTGTTTCTAAGGCACCAGGGCCGGGTTATATACTGGCCAAGACCTATTGACGCGTCCTCGTCGAGCGTCCTGGGCAACAGGTCCCTTCGGGGTCCTGGCTAAAGTCAATAGGATCGCCGATTCCTCCGAAGTCGGAGAGTGTCTGCCTGTACGGCGAGGAACCACCAGTCTGCACACCAATAAGCCAGACATGGGACAACGGATACTCACGCAAACCTCAGGTCCTGTATGACATCACACTGATGTTGGACAACAGGATGTCTTCATCCGACATACAGGACTTCGCGTTGGAGCTCAAGCCAACGAACACAAGCAAGCAAGCAACTGGCCAGATCGTTTTTTTTTTTAAACACGGCCTAATGAGGGATCAGAATACACGATCACCGAATCAGTAGACAAGCGCTTCAGCAACAGCGCTTCAGCTACCCCTTCTTGCTAAATCATATTTCACAGACAATCAACAATGTGTGATAAGCTTACGAATAATTTCGAATCATTTGTTCCACACACCAGGTATGGGCATGATCGCCACTTACTACCCTGACGACAAAGAGAGAGGCAATGCCATGGGAATTGCACTTGGTGGTCTGGCTCTTGGAGTCTTAGGTATGTTTTCGTTTTTGTCTTCACATGTTTCTTGCTTTTTATAACACGCAAACACGAAGCACACAAACGCACGTATACATATGGTCAACTTGTTTCAGACATGAAACTGCTTATGAGCCAGTTTCTTTAGATGTTTAGATCATGTAGAATTTCAGTATTTTTCTACTTCTTGGTCCACGATATCCCAATATCGTTTCATATATCTTATATATATATATGTGAAACCCCCTAATGGGATATCGTGGACCAAGAAGTAGAAAAATACTGAAATTCTATAAGATTGAACACCTTAAACAACGGGCTCATAAAGACTATCATTATGATATACTTTAACCATATTAAGCGTCATGGTGCCTTGGAAAGAACAGTGGTGGAAGGCATGGTTCTGGTAGAAGAGGCAGGGTCTACCAGCTAGTATTGGAAACAGGACATTGCAGACACATTTAGCATGAGGGTGCACGAGGCAGGTGCAGTTCCAAAAGATCGAGAGGCTTTTCGTTGCGCCACGATGAGAGCGACGTTCTGTAAATGACCTGGTACGTGTGATGATGATGATGATGATGATGATGATGATGATGATGATGATGATGATGATGATGATGATGATGATGATGATGATGATGATGATGATGATGATGATGCTATATTGAGGAAAGGTTTTCTAATTAAACATTGCCTTTGATGTCTCCTATTTAAATAGGACATACCTACTCAGGTGTGTTCCAAAATGTCAAGGGATTGTTAACGTACGTGCACACGGCACCTTCTATTTTGCCGCTTTCATCAAAGAAATTGAAAGGTTCAATCCACTACCCCATGATTATGAGGGCCTATACAAACCATGGAATCCTTATTTTGTTGAACCACGTCTGTGTATACCTGGGCCAACAAGGGAAGCAAAGAGAGTAACACTGTAACCAGGCATGCATGTTGTAAAATGTGACCAAGGATTTTGTGTCAGACTGGCTACCTCATCCACTAGAAAACAACAAGAACATGAGGTAGTAGACAAGAGACTTGACATGCATTAGTTTAGGGTGTATTGGGAGATGAAAGACAGAAGAAGAAGATGATTCATACTTGGCCTGATAGAGTCCCAGGCCAGCAACTTACATACATCAATGCCACTCCTCCCGTGCAGGCTCGTTGGTGTAAAAGTCGGGATACGGATTCGTTCTCGCACTTGACGTTCGCTATAGGAGAAAAATTCGTGCATACAGGCCTACAAAATGCGGATGTCCCAACACTTCACATACCCACGGCAGGTTCCTACTACATAGCTTGTTTGTTTCGTTGTTCAACAGCAAGGAACAGACTGCATCCATCCAGGCTGGATGGAGCGGATGCGTTACCGAGGTTGATAAGAAACTGCGCTTAAAATGTTATAAACACGTTCAGACACGGCTTCGACACGTAGGCTCATCGCCTTCTAAAGTTGAGAATAAATGGGCCACAATTTCACCGTGCATTCAGTCCTACAAAATGTGACTGGCCTGTCGCATCGCCGACTTATACCAGGACACTGATTCCGGGCAAATATACAATTTTTTTTTAAATTAATGAGTCAATGTCAAAATAGGTTAGTTTGTCACATCTTTTTTATTTATTTATTTATTTATTTGTTTACTGTATTCTCTTCTAAAGTATGTTACACTTAGATTAGCTAGTTTTAGTTTTAGTTGACCGCCGTATAGGTAGGTAATGAACCCTTTTATTCTCTTTAATGTGCCTTGGGGATATGGAAGTAGACCCATATTTTTATAGATCAATCGGCATTCGGTGGGTGATGTGGCCTGTATCTCACCGGCCGTCTTGACTTGGGTCGATTTGGGAACCTAGACCTGTTTTAAAAATAATTATGGCAGAGTTGGCTAATGTGATAACTAGGTGGGACGAAATAATTAATGAAATTAGAACTAGGTGTGTTGTAGTACCTGGATGAAATAGAAAAAGTTAATGTAATAATTATGTGTGAGCATGTTTAAGTCATAACTGAAAATACAATTGTATAACTAAAAGCATGTTGCAAATCCTTTGCAATACGTTGTGATCAACCCCAAGTTGATGTTCTAGGTAATTTTACTTTCAATAATTTTCGATTGCTTTCTGAATGCAAAGTCACCATTAAGTACAACTGACCGGTGTGTGGAATGAACCACTGCCCCGTGGATTAAACATGAAGTTTAAGCGCGAGTGCGATACATCCCTTGGACAGACTGACATCTAGCTTGTATATGTAATGTAAAGTAAATGTGTGCTCATAAGTATCCATTGTAACGCTAGTCTGTGAAGGCAAGTATCACATCAGACCCTTGAGTGTACCCTATCGTAAAAATAAAAGTGAAAGGCCCTTTTATATACCTTCAGACGTGCTGTGTATATGATACCTATTGTAGGCTTGGTTGATCTGGAATCCCAGTCAGTTTTATAAATGCGCCTCGATGAGGATTCGAAGACAAAACCACGGGATAGGCAGGCAAACGTGCTAGCAATTGCACTACCTTGATTCTTTGAGCAAATGGTGCTAGTCCCATAATTGTATATTTGGTAGACCCATCAGCGCCCAATGGGTGACGTGATCAGCATCACGCCGGTAGTCTTAACTTTCCAAGACATTCCTGCTACTAAGTTTAGACTTATAGCCCCGGTCAATTTAAACATTCGCGTTAATATGGATTTAAACACAAGACTGCTGGGCCGGCAGACAAATATGAAAATACTTACCATGGGAACTATCTGCTATGTTCATTTGTTGGCAAACAAGCAACATGGTTGGAAATCTTGTAATAATGAGGCAAAACATAACAATATTTTGTGCCTATAGGTGAGGAAGACTTTGTAATAGACCGAGGGTAAGTACAACCAACAGACAACATGTTGCAATAAGCAACATGTGCTTATGTTCTATATTATATAGGAACAGACAGAAATAGTGTACATTGTAGTGTAACTATGGCTGCTAAGTATATGCACACTCCTTGTATGCTCTATTTCGACTGATCATGTTTCACAACATACCTTTATATTTAAGCTTCTTATTTTCTCCTGAATAATTATACCATGAGTGTAAATGTGTGCTTTCAGTGGGCCCACCCTTTGGCGGAATCATGTACGAGTTTGCAGGAAAAGAGACGCCATTTTTAATTCTGGCTGCCTTGGCGTTCTTTGATGGCTGTAAGTAAAACTGGCATGGTGTCACACAGAAGTGCAATTTTGGTATGAGACGTATACAGACTAAAGTAATGTTAAAAATATAGAAGACACACACAAAAAGACTACGGGCTGAATAACAGCCTAGAACAACAAGACACATTAAAGATAGTAAAAGTAAACTTTTACACTCCTTAGGCGCATTGATCATATGGTGCTAAAGAGACCAATAGAGAACTGATGAGAGATGTTGTTCGCCTTTATATTCCAAGACATTTTCTAGTGCCTATTTTAGATTGTCATAGTACTACCTAAGACTTGAAAACTATTCTTTATTTTAAATATTTATTATCACGACTCACTCAATCAATTATTCAGGTGACGTTATCACAATGGCTGTAATCAGTGTAATGGATCTCTAACTCTGTCTGTCTCTCGCCCTGATTGTACATTCTGTCAGGCTAATGTTCGTCCATCTCTTGATGTTATCTTCCCACTTGTATCGTTGTCTACCTCTTGCTCGATTGCCTTCAGTCTTGCCCTCCAGTATGGTTTTTTATAACAGTATTATGTCTTTTAACGTGACCGAAATATTTCACTTGCCTCCTTTTTATTTCTTTCATCGACTCTCTTTTCATTCCCAGTTTTTTTTTCTAGAAATTCTGTATTTGATTGTTCTTGTTTCCATGAAATGCGACATATTTGTTTGTGTATCCATATCTCCAGGGCCTCTATTCGATTTTCTAGCTGCTTGTTCAATAGCCAGGCCTCAGCGCCATACAGCAGTGTTGAATATACGTAACATTGGACAATTCTCATTGTTAATGTGATGTTAATCTCTCTAGATGTTAATACTGATTTCATGCTGTTGAAAACATGTTCGACCATTCCTAAACACTTTTTGATTTCTATTTCATTTCTGCCATCACCTGTTATTATATGTCCAAGATAGGAGAAACTTGTTACTTGTTCTAGTATTTCCCCGTTTACTGTGATGTTCATTGGTGACCTTTCCTTTCCTTTCCACTGCTAATTATCATAATTTTCTGTTTTTGGATGTTAATATCTAAGTCACATTCTGCACTATGCATGTTTACTTATTTCACTAGATTTTGTAACTCTTAACTCGCTTTCTGCTAGTAACACGATATCGTCAGCATATCTAACACTCAAAACTCACTGTCTTCGTATTACAGATCTGCTTAAGTTAGTCTATAGCATTCTCTATACTGCTTCGTCAGAATGCATTCATAAAAGCTTTTTTCAGTGTAGGACTTGATGTTTTTTTCGCATTGTCTTTATCCTGCACACTTTTCCTCCACTTTTTCCCCAGAAAATCAGTTAACAATGAGAGGTTTTGTTTTTGTTTTTTTTGTTTACTTTTAATGACACCTAAACAGAGTTGTGAGAGGTGTATCTTGGTTTCATGTTTTGTAGACAAACAACTATTTCAAATTCCGTCATAGGCCAGTGTGACAAAACCGCCGGGGCTTGGACTGGTTTGCCACGATAGATATTATCCCCAGCCTTTGCTCCAACCACCCCAATAGCACTCTACATCTACCAGGCCCCACACAAGCCGGGACAGCTGGACCTCCCCTCCCTCACCTAGGGTTCCCTACCCCAAGGGGGCTCGGACAAGACACCAGTCATATCACTGCACAAAGTCATAGCTATGAGAACAAAAATTTAATTCTGAACTAGGTCAACCACAACACAGAGAAGGATGGCTGAAAGCCAGACTAGAAGATACTATGTACAAGATGAGATATGCAGATGAGTATTCTTCATCATGGAGGCGGACGATAGCTCGTGCGGTTGTCCAGTCGTGGTAGCGACTCACCCAGGCTCCTCCAGTGGACCGGAACTCCAAGGTCTGCTGCCTCTCCAAAGTTCCCTCTTCACACAGAGAACCAATCACGGGCTGATCAAGCGCAGTACCACTGCCTGACTGACACTGCACCGATGAACAAGGATCCTTCCTTGCTGTCGTACTATTTCACTCGTCACACTCCTGATGAAGTCTGGGCCGACCCTAGCATATTAGCGGTCTCCCACTTGCAGAAAAAGTATATGTAGCACCGTATCAAAATACACAAGAGCCTGGTCACTCTTCTATCTCATAAGTGACCCACCCACTGATATGTCACCTACAAAATGAGCGGTTGCTCCACATGAACACAAAATGTCACTGGCAAAGTCTATCAGGTGACTAAACACTTCACCTTATTTCCATGTCCTTGGATCAATAGATCTTCACACAGTACCATGTAACTACCCTGATCGATGGGTATCAAGCACAGCCTAACATACACTGTCAACAGTTCACCACGTTGGAATGAGGTAGCTCCCTACCTTAACAAACATTGTCAACAGTTCACCACGTTGGAATGAGGTAGCTCCCTACCTTAACAAACATGTCCCTCTGGTGTTCCCACCACTTATGTAATCAATGTCTTAGGTCACTGGACCACGTGTTGGCTTCATAAAGGTAAACCAATGTAGATATACTATTCAAGCACAAAATTATACACGGTGTCCCATGACAACCCAGCCGGGCCGGAAGCATAGCACACAGGCCATGGTGACCGGTAACAATGATCACTTGGCTCAACTTGAAAGTTCACGACCTTGCAATCACCAAGGTTTACACTGAGTTGAATTTCACCAGTGCTTCACTGGCTAGAATCACCAGACGTTTCAGTGTTGGATCCTCTCGGTATCGGATGACACTCGTCGGACTCTTGGCGGAGGTCCTAACCTAGACCTACCGACATATTCAGCACTCAGCTCCTTCCAACATTGATCTCGCAGAATCAGAAGACCACTCCCAGTATGGCCTCAATCAACTTCTTGATAGGCACTGGAATGAGTGGGCCCATAGAGCTCATGGTGAAGCTCTTGAATCTTCTTCAGTATAGCAATAACAGATCCTGAAACACGGAGAGGTTGGTGTGAGTACTCAACTACAACAAAGACTAACAGCATCTCCACCATGTCACCTGCCTCTCAGACATTCCTCATGTCTACCAACATGAGTATGAGATCATCACATCATAGATCTACTATTAACCATAATGTATAGGCATAATGATGTTAGAGAAAGCAATAGCCCACCTGTTCAGTCAAGTAACACTTCTGGGCTACAAATAACCCCTAGCACCAGAGTCGACTGTATGACTCTGTCAAAGCATCTTCCGCCTGGTGCCAGTCCAATCCGGTTTCATCTTCCATCATCAATCAACATATACACCTACTTCCCTTTCAGTGTAGTGATTACTTTATCGAGAAGGTGTCCAGCGGGACATCTCCTTCCTGACAGACTCAACAATTCACCAATCCCTTAACCCATGGACTGATCAATTACACACATTAATAACTATATGCCCATAATAAATTATACTCCTAATAATTCATTACTATAGTATTAACTAAGGAGAACTCATGAATTGTTACACTTAAATAACAAACTCATATCACAGCCATAGTGTCAGTTCTGGGATCCCTGTCCCAGATCCTGAGTTGCCCTTTTATTCACTGACTATCTTCCAGGTCAGTCATACCTGTGCCGGTCGAGCACAGCTTTGGTGGCCATCCACCATTACACTTTCCCACAGCTACTGTGGGTCCCGTGTACCTTGTCCCGTGACGACTTAAGTCACGTCATCCAATGTAGCAAGCCTCCAGACTCTCCACTACCAAACTCTGGCTCCACCTTTTTTTTTTTGGGGGGGGGGGGGGGTTATTCCCCTCACCTACTACTACTTCACGGCAGTACTCCCAGTACTCCATGAACAGAGTCAGGTTTCCAGAAGAGTAGAATATTAGAGACAGAAACGGTTAGGTTCAAATCCTCGATCTATCTAGACCTAACGGCCTCGAATTACGGAGTGCCGCATCACCCTCGATCGGGTATGTTCAACCATCGGATATGCACGATCGCTTTGGGTCGGACCTGTAACCTAACGGGTTGGGCGTACCGGCCTACCTCCCAGTCGGCTGCCTAGACAAACGTAAGATGGAACACGCACGGTCATTCTAGCGGACGCACATGAAAACAAGCAGTAACAATAGTATCATAAATACTTCCTATCAACTGTTATCCTACCGATGTAACACCATTCTGCTTTCGCGGAATTACACTGCTATCTTCACACAGCAAATACACCACGGCCGCTCTCACCTTGATTCCTCGAAAAATCACCACCACTGATAGAACAAGTAAGTTACCATTCTAATGTCACGAAGCACATTACACATCTATACTAATAAGATCTACCTTATTATTTACAGCGTCTAGCATATCGCTGTAATGACTGACAAACTTCCTGCCTTGCATGCGTAATTAATAAACCAAACAAGTAACTACTACACACTTTGTAAAGAACCGGGATCTCCCTAGCACAACGCAGTAATAATATACATATCACTGTCCCTGCAACTTATTTGTAAACAATCAGTTAACAAATATATCTATCTAAACACATGGGATTTTCACCAGTCCTCGAAAGCACATAGTTCGGCCTATTTTATTTACACACCACTCGCTGTGGAATAAGGCTTGTTCCGTCAGGTAACACATTACGTCGCCGATAGATAAAGGCTAATTAAATATGCAGACAGCCTGCTGTAAATTGTAACGCTACGCGACTACTCATTTCCGACGGCAATTAATTCGTTCGGGGAGGTCGGCACGGCATAAAGACAACAGTTAAACAATAGAATAAGTATTCAACTAACCTGTGATTTAACAATCACAAACTTGACTGCAGATGTCCGCTCTGGCCGCGCACATTGACATCAAAATTACAGCAGCCCTGTGGCTGTGATCTGTCTTACGCTGAGGTCCGGCTGGCGACTGATCACGACTAACTCAGTGCGCCTTCAACTTGCCTACACGGGCCGCGTGAATTCCATGATCCATGGAGAAAACCAGAGTCACGATAAGTTCTACCAACCCGTGCTGCATGAAGCACTCGTGAACCTAGAGATCTCGACCACGTACGCACTTGGGAGAACATTCTAGAATTCTCTATAAATAACTAGTATAGCGCCGCCACGCACTACTTCAGATGGGAAATCCCCTATTAATTGATATTAAATTCAAGGGAGACCAACGCATCGCACTCCCTTCAAAGGGATATTATGCAGAGATCTGCCGATCTGTAGGCGTTTCGTCACAGCCAGGTGGGTCATAAATGGTACGCCTATCATAGATGTAGCCTGACACAATACAGTTGTTATAAAGCTGCTGAAAGTGTTATAATCATGGTAAACCTACTTTGCTTTCGACACTTCCTAGCTCTATTGATATGTATCTTATAATATAACACTACACAGATAACCTAACTACAGCAATAGTTCAGTTAATACTGTATTCTACTGTAGAAGATCATATAAACGTTACGTATTATTTTTCACATTCTCTATCATGTACCACAAAAGCACAGGAAAAGCCAATGAGCAAGTTCTAGAAGAAACAAATGAAACCATAAAACTATTCGAGTATTTAGGCGGAGACAGTCAAAATTGTTTGGTATAATTTACTGACAACTGTCAAAATTGATAGAAAAAGAACAAAGGGAAGACAAAGAAATAAATATCTGGACGGCCTCATAGCATAATAGAGACAAGAACACAACCCTGACCCGTGACTCTGGTGAACGTGTGAGACGACGAGTAATGACCGCCCACGCATATCGGAAAGGTACCTAATGAAAACGATCATACACTTTGACTGTACCGTAGCTTATCTAATATGTTAGTTAGTTAGTCGCAGTTCCAACTTCACAGCAACGGGTCGTCCCCATTATGCTCCGTTCCTGTGCCAGTGAATATCACACAAAACGCTCCCCACTGCCCAATGTGAAAAGTGGAAAAGACAGGAGTCTCGACAAACAACAGCCCGCACAGATACACTGAGCATAATGACGCCGCCAGAATGTCAACACACCAGTCCCCCACGTAACACCCAATTCATCTCTGATGGAATCGGCAGTCATTTTCCTATCCGGATATTTCCTAGATGTTCACCCACACAGTCCACGAAAATACAGTTCATCACCGACGGCAGTGGCAGTCAACCAGAAGCCCAGCAGTCACGCATTTCTGCATAAGGCACAAACCGGTCAACTCTGGGACATAGCCACCTGCCGTCGCTCCGAACATGCAGTTACGTTCCCAAAAATAACTTGGGCAGATTCAAAAGCACTTCACACGAAACTCACAGCTCACAGTGTCGCGCCACGCACTCACTCAGTAGCAGGGCGACGGAACCATCAAGCCTCCTTAGTCGCCTCTTACGACATACTGGTAGGCTACAGTGTTGCTATTCTGCGCTTCCCTTATGGGCCCCGGCAACACACGGGAGAGCTTATCTAATATATACTATAGCATGACCTTTACATATGTTTCGCCATTTTGAAGCGTCTTTCGCAACATTTGATCCCCGGACGATCAGTCACTCGTTAGATGCCTTGCCATGTAATAAATTGCACTTGGTTAAAGTTTTATCCGCCGGTCTCCCTAGCCAAGAAGTTAGCTACATTGTTCGTAATCCCGTGTATGCACGTGGGAAAAACAGCAGCTGTGAGAATCGGCAGCGGTTCCCGCCGCTCTGGTAACTTACGGGGGTATGTGAGCCGGTCGTTCAGAAAGCAAAGGCAAACTACTGAACATAAAAACTTGCCTAGTACATCAACAGCAGCTGAAAAATTCTGGTATTGACTGCAACGTCCTGTACGGGATATGCAAATTTTCAAAGAAAAGAGTTTTATGCGTGTCCCAAATTAATCCATAATATAGTTAAATTATAGCACTCTAACAACCACTCTAGCAATCCCCCTTCTGGTGACAGTCATATCTTACATGATCCATACAAGGGAGATAAATCTGGGCCTTGAGGATAGTACACATGAAAGCCTAAAATGTCACGCCTAAGGAAATTATCTACCATAAAATTACTTAAAGATTTACTATATTGTGTTAAAATGATACTTCTGTTTTGTACGTGTGTTTCCTGCTGTTTCATACTTAGGTCTCCAGCTGCTGGCACTGCAACCCTCCGTGAAGCCAGAATCGCAAGAAGGAACCGCATACAAAGAGCTGCTGCGTGATCCGTACATTCTGTTGTGTGCAGGCAAGTGTTGAACAATCCTCACGCTATGACAACAGTGTTGTACACTGGTCAAATTTCTAGCTGACCACTGTGTGTTCGTCCCTAGCTATTTACTCAAAATCAAGCAACACTCTTTTAAGGACGAAAGAAGACGTAGAAGGAATTTATTACCTCTTTTAGCACGGCGGCATTCTTTGTAGGCATTTGAATTATGAGAAGCTACCTGGTATCCACATCTTGGATGTCAATAAGCAAGAAGGAATGTAACAGAGTATTTTACACGTCTTTATGCTATTGAGTATATAGTGCTAGTTGCATATTTTATGGACCAATCGGCATTCGCTGGGTGATGTGGTCATTACTACGCCAGTCGCCATTATGTCCAATGACATCTCCTGGGATACATTTTAGAGTGGGTCGACTGGGTCAATTTTAACTAGAAAGATAGAGATTCGAATACTTGACCACCTACCTGCAGGCCATCATACCCACATCCCTCACCATGTAAACATGATGCCACTACCACGAACTAAACACGACCACTGTAATGGCAAGCAGTCGCACTAATCATGATACATTTGTCATGTTCCATAACGTTTATATTCGTCATGTTCCATGCTAAATGATGCTACCATCGTCATGTTTCATGCTAACTGATGCTACCATCGTCATGTTCCATGATAAATTATGCTACAATCGTCATGTTCCATGCTAAATTATGCTACCATCGTCATTTTCCATGCTAAATTATGCTACCACCGTCATGCTCCATGTTAAATGATTTTACCATCGTCATGTTCCATGCTAAATTATGCTACCAACGTCATGTTCCATGCTACACTATGCTACCATCGTCATTTTCCATGCTAAATGATGCTACCATCGTCATGTTCCATTCTAAATAAAGTTACCATCGTCGCGTTCCATTCTAAATAATGTTACCATCGTCATGTCCCCTGGTAAATAAAGGTACCTTTGTTATCGGTCCAATCGGATCAATACAACATCGATCGCATGAATGATAATGGGAAAAGGTTGCTGGAGCATTGCACTAGAAATGACCTATGTATTACAAACTCCTTTTTTAAAACAAAAGAGATGCATAAGGTCACATGGAAACATCCAAGATCCAGTCATTGGCATCAGCTGGACTTCATTATCACACGGAGACAACATCTGAACCATACATCATTAACTCGAAGTTACCACAGTGCTGACTGTGATACAGATCATTCTTTCGTTGTTGCAAGGGTTAGACTGAGACCAAAGGGAATCTACACAGCTAAACACAAGTCTAGTCCCAGGATTAATATTACTAACACTCACGATCCTGGAAAGTGCTTTGAATTTCAACAGCAACTTGAAGACGCTTTCAATGATACATCAGAAAATTGTATAGTAAATGATAAATGGAGTAAACTTAAGGAAACTATTTATAAAACAGCGGTAGGGGTTTACGGCACTGTGGATTATAAGAGGCAGGACTGGTTTGCGACAAACAGCCAGATACTGCAGCCCTTGATTGATAAAAAGAAGATAGCTCTCTTAAGAAACAAGGAAAGACCAACGCGTAACACTCTGAGTGAGCTAAAGCAAGCGAGGAAGGATGTACAAAAGGCTGCCAGGCAGTGTGCGAATGACTATTGGATCAAGTTATGTGAGTCCATTCAAATCGCAAGTGATAAGGGAAACATCAGTAGCATGTATGAAGGGATAAAGAAAGCCTGTGGTCCAATGATCAAAAGAAGTGCACCGCTGAAAACCTTGACTGGAGAAATCATCACTGATAAGAAACAGCAGATGGATAGATGGGTCAAGCACTATTAGAGCTTTACTCAAGTGAGACCAAGCTCGCGGATGATGCCCTCAAAGCCATAGAGGCCATGCCAACTCTTGACCACCTGGACACACTTCCCACTATAACAGAAGTTAAGTGTGCTATAAATGAGCTTGCATCTGGAAGGGCTCCAGGTAAGGATGGGATTCCAACAGAGGTAATCAGGAGTGGGCAAGACACACTCGCTCTGCAGATCCACCAGCTAACAGAGCTATGCTGGCGAGAAGGACAAGTCCCACAGGATTTCAAAGATTCAAACATCATAACGCTGTACAAGAACAAGGGAGATCGGAGCGACTGTAACAACTATAGGGGTATCTCACTTCTGTGTATTGTTGGGAAAGTATTTGCCAGAATTGTCCTGCACAGACTTCAAGTCCTGGGAGATCAAGTCTACCCTGAATCACAGTGCGGCTTCCGTCAGAACCGGTCTACCATTGATATGATATTCTCATTGCGACAGATGCAAGAAAAATGCCGGGAACAAAATCAGCCACTGTTTATTGCCTTCATCGACCTCACAAAGGCATTCGATTTGGTCAGTCGTGAGGGTCTGTTCAAAGCACTAAATAAGATTGGTTGCCCACCAACTCTTCTGTCCATTGTGGAATCGTTCCACACAGGCATGAAGGGTATAATCAAGTTTGATGGCTCAACTTCAGAAGAGTTTGAAATCAAGAGTGGAGTTAAGCAAGGTTGTGTACTAACCCCCACCCTCTTTGGGATATGTCACAATGTGCACATGGGGTACCATCAATCTTTATTGACGACGCCGAACTGGAGATAGTAGACCATTTTACATATCTAGGATCAGAGGTAAATAGCAAATTATCCCTCGATCAGGAAATCAACATCAGGTTTGGCAAGGCAGCAACAACAATGAACATGTTAGCAAAAAGAGTCTGGGAGAACAGGTAGCTTACTGCCAAAACAAAAGTCCTCGTCTACCAAGCCTGTGTCCTTAGTACTCTTCTTTATGGCATTGAAACCTGGACAACTTACTCACGCCAAGAGAAACGTTTAAACAGCTTTCATATGCGGTGTCTGCGAAGAATACTTGGTATTAAGTGGAAAGACAAAATCACAAATACTGAAGTATTGGAAAGATCAGGTTGTGTGACGGTGTATTCCATGCTCAGTCTTCGTAGACTTAGATGGATAGGACACGTTAGGAGGATGGATGATGGTAGAATACCAAAGGACATCTTTTTTGGTGAATTACAGACGGGTAGGAGATCTCAGGGTCGGCCTCTATTACGATACAAAGATGTGTGTAAGCGGGACATGATTGATACAGGCATTGATAATGCACATTTGGAGCACGTCGCCGCTGAACGTGTTGCATGGAGGGCAACTATCAGAAATGGAATAAAGACAAAGGAGACAATGATTGCAGATAAAGCACACACAGAGCGTGAGAGACGTAAGATGGTGCAAAATGGTGGAAGTGACCATGTTTTCACATGCACCTACTGTGGGCAAACATTTGCAGCAAGAATTGGCCTTACCAGCCACACTCGCCACCGCCATGGATCGTAGTTATTAAGCCTTTTTGAAGCACAATGTACCAAACTATCGTCTGTCAAGACGGAAAAGTGCCAATGATGTCTTATTCCACGCTAAATAATGTTACCATCGTCAGATTGCATGGTAAATAATATTACCATCGTCATGTTCCATGTGGTAAATGATGTTACCAACGTAATGTGCCGTGGTAAATAATGCTACCTTCGTCATTTTTGTCATGCTAAATAATGTCCCCATCATCATGTTCCGTGCTCAATAATGTTACCATCGTCATGTCATAATCATGTTACTAATGTACATCTTAACGTAGAAAGTACAGTTATGGAGGTTAAATGTTATTAAAAGCCTATGAATAATATTACATAAGAGATGTAACGGTTGCAGCGGGATATAACAATACAACATGAAAACTGTCATTGGTTTCGTTTGTAATTTCAAGAAATGATTAAAGACTTTCTGACAGTTTTCTTATTCAACAGGCGACTTTATGAAACCATACGGTCGGATCTAATATGTGAAGCTGCCAGTAGAGTAACTGACGCAGTTCGTGATCCCGCATACCCGCGGTCGAAACACAGCTGCGCGTAATTTGCAGCAGACGGCGTTGAGTTGATTTTTTACGAAATGGTATGGGTTCCGATCGTTCAGAAAGCAATGGCAAACTACTGAACGTAAACGTGCTAAGATATCACAACATCAAAGAATACTGGTGTTGACTGCAACGTCCTGTAAAGGATATTGTAACATGCCTGGGTTCATTAACATTACCGGCCCTGAGAAATAATAGACGGAGGTAAAATGGGGCTGGGTGGTAGGTCCCGGGAAAGGGCAAATAAGAAGATAGACGGGGAAGGTTGGAGGCAGTGAGTTTAAGGGGGAGTTGAGGAGGCGTCAGCCCGCTAATGTGGTTGTGAGACAGACAGCTTGGGCTGAGGAGGAGTGTTATGTGGAGTCAGGAGACTGGATAGTCAGTTGAAGCTTAGACCGAGAGAGGTCGGATAATTAGTTGAGGCCTAGACCCAGAGTGGGTTGAATCGAGTAAGTTCGGACCGGGAAGAGTGGCTCGTTAACTGTGGTGGTGGATGAGACTAAGTAGGCCTGGAGAAGGCAGTGTTATTCGAGTATTAGGTTGTGATGAGGATATATTCGGGAATTACTGTTACTGGATTTATATATTTTGCTTGTTTCCGTGTTCATTCATCGTTAAAGGGATATTATGTGCGCAAACTCAATCTTGTTCAGTGACTAATAGATCTGTACTACAGTGATGACTTGGGTTGTGGAATATGAGGCTAACCCAGCTTACACTCTGTAGTGATATAGAAGGAGCATTAGGATCTAGACACCGACCAATCTCATTCTGTTCCAAAAGAGATTGTGACAGAGAGGTTAATGGGGGATCTTAATGTGGGCTCGTAGCTTACAGGGGATAATGAGTTTAGAGACATTAGTTGGGTGCGCAATCACAACTAGAATTGTATCACGACGAATTATCACCATATCCAGCAGACGGCCCATTTCAAAGGTGTCGGAGAACTAACACACAGTTCACGGGAGGCCAGGTAAAAATAACATTGCACACCCGGAAAGGGAGGATGGACGGCGGAGGTTATCCACGGTATAAAGACAGGGTTTACTCCTATGCTAGAACTGTCTGGCAGACAAAACAGCGGCAGAGTCAAAAGTCGTGTTGACAGAAAGTCGGCTCTATTTACGATAGCAGCGAGACAGAATAGCTGAGACCAGTGAGTGTGGCGAGAACAGTCGCACGGTGTGTTCACAGGTAGAGAGGTGATTCAGCGCAGGTAAACAGACGGGGGCAGGACAGTGAGTATTTGTGTATAAAGAAAATTTTCCAGCAATCGCTGGAAACGGGGGACCATTACTTCAGATCACAGCCAGATTCAGTGCGTGTTGGGACAAATAAGATTGTAGTACACTGATGTACTGAAACTGAAATGACCTTGGGAGTCAAGGCTGTGTACAAGGGAATTGTATTGAGGAAATTTCCACTAGCATTACAAGATGACTCAGGTGACTGTGAAAGTAGATCACAAATTATAAACAATACATGTTGTTTTGCACCGAAACCAGGATTTATGTTCGTCGTTGTTACTATCGTTCTGTTATCATCATCATCGCGTCACCGGGCAAACATTCTACAGCAGACAATTAGTGGCAGTTGCTTCAAGAGTGGTCGAATTTATCTGCCAAAAAGTTACTATATACACACATTTACAATTCTGGACATTCATCACCATTTTTAACTTTTTCGGCAAACTTGAATCATTACCATTAATTCGAGAAGATAGCAGCCAAACAGGTTCAGACATTTGAGTCAGGATCTAACCACTAAGCGGATCCAGCGATTTTCGAAAACTACGCATACAACTAAAGACTTATGTGCTGTTATTGTTGCACTTTTGTCGGCCTACTGCTTTTGTTCGGTGTACCCGCCATTCGTTTTGTTTCTTTTTAAGTGTCATGTGCGTAATCTGTTGATTTGTGTCTTATTGCATGTGTCTAGTTGATAGGCATTTTTGCGATTTCTATCTGAATCAGGGTAGGCTTGGCAAAACGTTGTTCTTCCTTGTGCTTAAGATATTCTTTAAGGAATACGCTAATAAGTTAGCGTGGTCGTGCGTTCGCATTGGGTGTCCTGAACAATATCCAGAGCCGTGGTGTCTTGCGTCAAATCTGTGTATATTAATTACTGGAGATTACTTGTTCTTCTTTCTTTATATTTACATATAATATCGGGTTGATTCGGATATATGGTATTATTGTAATTCTCACGTTAAAAATCTCCTATCTAGATGGTGTTTGTGGTTTTTTTTATGCCCACTAATTTTTGTATTACATGGGCTTGTCGAGGTCAGTTTTCTTTTAAAATTTATTTATATGCAATAATCCGTCTGTGTGTCACTATCCTATGCGTGTAGCGTCTTATAGACATCACTTATTGTTTATCATTCATTCGTGGATATATATGTATGTCTAAATACTATTTCCAGAAACTTTCTACAACTATTTCTTATATATTCGAGGGAGTATACGTAATACCCCCCCCCCCTCTCACTACTAAATTTCTTATAGAGTGACTGTGTGAAGACAGAGGGATATTATCAGCGCTACTAATTTACGTAAAATCATAATGGTGTTAAACTTAGAAAATGGACACAAAGACTAGAAGAAGTGTCTTATATTATAGTTGACTGACGGTCAGCTAAGTGTCCAAAATTACAAGATGCCTACTTTAATGGAAAATATTGAAGCAGGGGAACGGTTAGGCCTGACTGGCAGAGTTTTGCATGAGTTTGCAGAAGCAAAAGTGAAAAAATTTCATCACTGGAAAGAGAGGAGAGACAGAGTAAACGCGAGGCAAGTCGCTTACTGGAAGAAAAGTTAGCTGAAGCCCAGCGTTTACAGGATGAAAAGTTGGCTGAAGTCAAGCGGCTACAGGAAGAGAAGGGACACAAGTCACTTTAATGCAACTAGAACTTGACAAGTTAAAACAAACAAATGCGGTGGAAATTGAGAAAGAGAAGTTTAAGTGTCAGATGAAACTGAAATTGCACTAAAAAATTAGAACTAGCATCAAAGGGTCAAATTGAGGAAGGAAGAAGAGCTTCGCAGTTGTCATAACGGTTGAAATTGCCATATTTTAGGGACCGAGACAATCTTCAAGCTTGTCTTGACAGATTTGAAGATTCTGTTAAGGCTGTAGGCATTCCAGAAGGAGAATATGCTAAGACGCTTGGTGAGTACCTGACGGGAAAGGCCCTAGATACCATGTTCAATTTACCTGTGGCAGAAAGAAACAATTATACGATTCTGCGTCAACGCTTGCTTACAAAGTTCAACCTAACTGAGCATGGATACAGAACAAAGTTCAGACAATTAGTGCCAGAGACAAATCAGGATTTTACAGATTTTGTCAATACAGTGAAGAACATATTTAATAAATGGATGGAGCTTGCAGAAGTTGGAAAAGATTTCAGTCGCTTAGTCGATTTGATGTTAAGGGATAAGATATTATCATCATATAATGCAGATTTAGTGGCTTTTGTCCAAGAACGTAAACCAAAGGACACTGAAACAATGTCCCAGTTAGGGCAAAACTACATGACCGCACATCCGAACAGATTCTATTGGCAGACAAGTTGATGAGGAAATAGTCTGTGCAGCCTATAGTAAACAGGATCATAATCCAGTTATTAGACCAAGGTCGAAAAGTGTGGATTCAGCACAGAGGTATGAGCAACAGGGACTTCAAAACAATGGTTTCCGGAGCAACCATTTTGGCAAAGCAGGACGTTACCCATACAAAAGGGGAATTTTAAGAGACGTCCGAATGGTTATGCCGGATGTTGGAATTGTGGGAGCTGGAGACACAAGGCAGCACAGTGTGATGTACAACCATCCAGTGGGCCAACAAATAATAGGAGGAAGGACATTATTTGTTTCAAATGTGGCGGGACCGGGCACCTTCGCTATCAATGTACGATGGGGGAAACTGAGCACTCAAATGCAGCGCAAGTGATTGAGACAATCAATAATGAGAGTTGTAGTGGATGCAAACCTCTTTTTGATAAAGACAGTCAGCCTGTCTTAATGGGCGGTCACACATTTCAAGCAGGATCAGCAGTGCATGCAGGAGGAAGTTTGAAGCTGCATCATGGGTTTGTTAATGGTAGTGAAGCAGTGGCACTTAGGGATTCTGGTTGTACGATCATTGGGGTTAGAAAAAGTCTAGTACATCCCTCGGCTTACACAGGGAAAATGTTAGATGTATAACGTTTTATGGTACAGTAGAATTTTACCCATTGGCCGTGATCACATTCACAACACCGTATATCACAGGAAGAGTGACAGCGTGTGTTCTGGACTCACCAGTGGCAGATCTGATCATTGGAAATTTGCCACGAGTTAAAGAGTGTACAGAAGAGGAAGTAGTTCATTGGTACCACAAATATGGTGTAAGCAGTAACGAGGTAGTTACCAGAAGAAAACCTAGATTAGATACTATAGCTGAAGAAGAAGAGGCACTTGAAGTTGACAACCAAACAGGAGACGAATGATAACACCGCTGAAAACGAGAAGACTGATCCCAAGCAAAGCCCTAGTGACTGTCAAAGACGAGACAGCACTCTTGAAAATGATTGTCAGATGTATGGTAATCCAGAACATAAGCGATTAACGAACGAGAGGGGTAGCTTTGAAGGGACGAATAATAGTTTCACTAACGATGTGTCAGATGACAAGACTATAAGCAACCAAGGTGGGATACCTTTAGAGCATAGAGACCGATATATAAGAACAGCTCAGGATATTTCATGTGCAGGGCACATAGGAATAATGCGTACGCAGCAGAGAGCAGTGTACCAGTTATATTGGCCAGGATTTAGTAAAGAGGTCAAACTAAACAGAGAATCCGGTGTAACGGTGCAAGATACAGATAGGAAAGTTAAGTCAATTCAAAAGAGTGCTAACGACATCACTGACCCAGGTTTATGGATAGCCTACAGGTGTTTTACATATATAGGGACCATGAGTTATGGGTACACGAGACGCATCATCGACAGGAATCGGCGGATGTTTGATGCAAGAAAAGAACCACCTGATATATGGTCGGTACACAAACTCTCCAGATATTTGTTGGGAAGACAATTCATTCTACAAACTACCACAGACAGTGAGATTGTAACAGATATGCAACTAACTATAATTATACTGGTGTAACTGGTTAAGAAAAAGAGTTTAAAAGGCAAGATTATCCGTTTCATTGCACTGGGTTTATCCAGTATGGCTCGGTTTCTTTTCGCAGGTCGTCCTGCTGAAAGTGTCGCACAAAGCATGAACTCCGGAGCGCCTCGACGACCCCTGGTAGTCTACGAGAAACTTGCATTCCTTAACCAAATGACTTGGCCTGGAATCGAACACACAACCTTCAGAGTGGGAAGCAGGCGTGTAACCACTTCACCACTGAAATTCTGGTTAACATATGCACATAAATTAAAGTTCATGAGGACAATTATTAGTGGGACAGAATATGCAGTCAGGCGATGAACTCTTTCAGCTCTAAATATCGTACCAATAGTGGTCAGCTTTCATATATGTGCACCAAGCAACGCACGATGTGATGATTGGCATAGAATAGAATCCTGGCCACTGATTTTAACAAGAAACACGGTATATGTTTTATACGTGTTGTATATATGTTGCCGCCATGAACATAACACACTGTATTCATTGTTATCACTACCCCCTTATGGAATCTATTGTGAAATATTCGGAGTCTGAAAAAGATAAGAAAATAATTAGCACGGTGTGTGTTAATGAACTGAATGGTTTGGTTGCTGCAGGGTCGATTACTTTTGGCAATATGGGAATCGCTATGATGGAGCCTTCTCTACCAATCTGGATGTACAAGACCATGCATTCTTCAGAATGGCAACAGGGTACTTGTCGTTTTGTCTGTCATTAATTTATCTTGTCTCTGTTCACTTCTTTACACGTAGGCGTTTTAACTACTTTATGACTCATAATTCCCCTTCGTTACTACTACCGCTACTACTACTATTGCTACTGCTACTACTACTACTACTACTACTACTACTACTTCTACCACTTTTACTTCTACTACTACTACTACTACTACTACTACTACTACTACTACTACTACTACTACTACTACTACTACTGCTGTTGCTGCTGCTACTACTACTACTACTACTACTACTACTACTATTACTACACCTACTACTACACCTACTACTACTATTACTACTACTACTACTTCTTCTTCTGCTACTACTACTACTACTACTACTACTACTACTACTACTACTACTACTACTACTACTACTACTACTACTACTACTACTACTGCTGCTGCTGCTGCTGCTGCAGCTGCTGCTGCTGCTGTTGCTGTTGCTACTACTACTACTAGTGCTACTCATTCTCATTTATCGTATAATTATCCATTTTTTATAGTAGTCAATCATAAGTAATGTAGTGTTTGCCAGATTGGCATTAACTTTTCTCTTAATCCGCAGTAAAAGGTGCGCTTTGGTGTAACATTTGGAACGCTGTGTTGACATTGACATTAATGCGATCGGACCACCGTTGGATGCCACCTATTGTCCTTAGCTACAGGAGGGACATCAAGAATACACAAATGTGGTGGTTCTAAGACTTCACACACCTACAAGTTTCTGTTTTGGGATTTGTTGCGTGGTAGCGTAATGGCTAACACGCTTGTCTGACGGTGGTCATGAGTTCGATGTCGTATCGAGTCGAAATTTTACATTGGGCTCCTAGTTCAACTCAACCAAAGACGGGTACCAGAAAATAACAAGGGAAACAAAGACGTGAATTGATAATTTAGCACACTAAATAATATGCAAGCGCGGCTCCCAATTTAAGTAAACAACTTTATAAAAAAACAGTATAACGTATATGTAAGTCAAAATAAATAATACATAAATTATAACTATAACACTCCTTATTTAATCATGTTTTAATATACGAGGTTTGCTCTATATGTTTCACGGAGATATAAAAAATGTGTAAACCTTGTTAACTGACTACACTAGGGGTATTTGTATATGTTTGACATTGGATGGGTTTTCAAGAATTGTTTCTATGACAGAGTTGGTTTACGTAAAATGCTTTCAGTCCCGTGCTGTGAGCGATGTGCTGTTGGCTTTATTAGCGTGTCATAAACATAACTTCATGAGTCTGTTTACTTTTAAAGTTTGGTCAGAGCTTACAAATAAACCTGATTACCTCAGTGGCAACGTCCGTCCCTTTTTAACTCCAGCATTTCGTGCAATAGTTTTGCGTGAAATATATAATTTTTTTTTTAAATGAATGTTATATATGCGCAACCAGGTAGGATTAAAGGAGATAATTTCATTTGTTACAAACATGTTTCATTTACTTTTCTCAGGAATTGCATTTTTACCAGCAAGTATTTCTTACGCAATTGGTACCAATGTGTTTGGACCTCTAGCACACAAGATTGGACGGTTAGTACGACAAAGACGGTTAAATGATGATTTCGATGGTGTTCATTGATCTCGTCTTGTTGTATTTGTGAGAGTTCTGTTTGTTGTTTACATATATATGGCAATCTCTTGTG
>JACEFZ010023340.1:0-33514 GCA_014155875.1 Cepaea nemoralis
TAATTTGTTCTTTTCGATGGATTTGGTAATATCCATCATCTTTCTTTCTTGTTTGCTTTCGCTCGCTTTGGACTAAAGTGTAGTCCAAACACATGCTAAAAGTTTCAGTGCACTGGATTGATTTTTGCGTGTGGGTTAGCTTTCCATATTACCAGTGTCCCTTGCCATCAGGCGAACCCACTCCGACTTTCTGGTGACCTGAATGGTCTGATTCTCACCTGGTTCTAATAATTGTTTCTTGCAAACCTCTTGGCCTCATCATAGGTTATGTTTATATTAGAAGTACTCAAGCATATTAGAAATGCTATCACAGTCTCAGCGTGACGAAGGAAAACTAAAATGTACTTCCCAGTGGTGTAGCAAATTCAGTGGATATAGTATCTATGGGTGTATGGTCACGTCTTTGCAACTGAACAGGATACTTGTCCAGGCATATGAAATCTGATTTAGACATGGATTACAAAGCATCTTTGTGGGGGTGAGGGGGTGGAGTTGGGGGGGGGGTGGAAATCAAGGGACAATTATTTTATTTCACATTATTTCCTATGTTCGTCCGTCCCAGTACATGTTTTCGTGTCAGACGATGTCCTTGCAATTAGTGACATTTACTAACATGTGCAGACCACATGTCTGGAATGGAGCAGTTCAGAAACGCCTTTCCATTTAAGGGACTGAAACCACGTAGCACCCACCACATGACACGCCAATGACTGCCCAGGATATATATTATTTTTTGAAAGCGCTGCACGTAGACATAATGCACGCATACTACCCACTTCGAGACTATTTGTTGATGACATTTCCTCCTCGCCATTTTTATTTCGTAAGTTTCCTTAATATGACTCTCTTGGATCTAGTAACATTTATCAATGTTGTTTCTGGATTGTTTTTAATTTCACCCATCGTTTATAAGTAGTATAAACTCCACCATGGAGCAGGTACAACATGAGGTCAGGTTTTGTTATCCCTTTCCTTTTTTGATACTCTCAGGGGGCAGGCACCATGTGGATGATGAGTCCTAGTCGTTATTAAACCAAGAACACCATAATAAAATATTATTAGATGAGCATGAAAGAAATAGTAAGATAATTGCATGTCATTTAGACGCAATGAACTAAAGCATGCTTAACTGCTTGTGATTTTCTAGCCAGTTTTATATTAATTAGTTTTCCATTGTTTTCTCAACGATCGACACTAATACCATTTTCAAAATCAACGCAAAGCTGTCTGTTTCTAATCATCTGCCGCTGGCTTTGAACCTTTTATATGCGGATTGTGAAACCGCGTTCACTACCCCAAATCCACAGAACTCAACATGCAACAAAGAGGGTATACAGAATCAGGCACTTCCGCAAATGCAATAATAATGTATGTAGTAACGCCGTTGCTGAAAGGCAAAATAGGGGCAAAAGTAATTTATGTCATAAAGCTATTGCTAAAAGGTATAACAGGGAAAATAATAATTTACGTCATAAAGCTGTCGCTGAAAGGCATAATAGTGAAAATAATAATTTATGTCAAAAAGCTGATGCTGAAAGGCATAACAGAGAAAATAATAATTTATGTCATACAACTGTTGCGGAACGGCAGAACAGGGAAAATAGAAAGAAGAAATACAATCATGCGGATGCTTCTCAGATTATGTCTCCAATAATATAAATGATGAAGGTACTTTCACTGGTAAACAGTTGGCGGGTGTTCAAGAGGTATTACAGTATATGTAATGTGTGTGCATGTGTAAGGTAGTCTATGTGCACGTGTGTGGTAATAGGTGTGAATGTGTGTGAGTGGGAGTGTGTGCGTGTATGTTTCTTATGGAGATGTTGACTTGTATTCTGATGATATATTTATTTACAGAGATATTAATAATTTAATAGTAACTTCATAGCTGACAAAATATGAATCGCACAATAGCTGACTAAACAAGAATCACTTAATTAGCTGGCAAAAAAATAAGGATTACTTCAATGGTGAAACCAAATTACCACATGAGATAACATATTCAAACATATTAAACACATCGTACAATTAGTAGGAGGTTATATATATATATATTATATATATATATATATATATATATATATATATATATATATATATATATATATATATGAGTAAATTAATGAGACTATAATGTGGAGAGAGTTGTCAACATCCGTGGTGGTTGTATGCCATGGATGAATGAGCACTATGTTTGTACATTTCTTTGGGCTACTACTTTCTCCAAGACTGATTTATCTCCACAGGAGATAAATACACAATCTCGTATTTTATCTTTCATTGGGGCATAGTCTAATCCTTCGCTGTTTCCTGCAGCTCCTTCTATTTCTTCCCCGTATTATTCATTTCTAAGTCTAACTCTCTTCTCTGTGTGTGTTACGTCTGACTCTATTTTTTTTACCCCATGAGTTCCAAATGAAGGACTTTCTAGGTATACAATGAACAGGTTGTTTCTACGTATTCCCTACCCATCACAAGCGTCGATTCCTCGCCGCTTGATTCACTGGGATTGTTGTAAATCTCCCCATGAGCTTCACATTGGTGATTCTGTTATTCCGTTTTATTTCTATTCTACGTAGGTACGAAGTAATAAAAGTGTAGATATTAGTAATTATTTCAGAAAACTAAGAGTGTTCAATCATTCAGGACGTTTGCTATCAACATTTTGGAAGTAAATGATTTCCTTGTATATCTTATTAGCAAAATGTAGAAAGACTTCCTTAGGCACGGCAATCTCTGCAGAGTTAATTAAACTGGTAATTTCCTGCTAGCTGCTTTCTTCATACTGTTTGTAGATATCCTCTAGTTTTAGGTCTCGGTAGATAGCTTTAACTTTCTCCACTGCTTCTTTGTCCCACCTTCCGTAATTCAGCTAAAACAGAAATACCAAGAAAACATAACTATAAATATTTTTCAGAATAAAAAAATAAATGATATGATTTACCTTTAGTCTTATAAAGTTAGTTGTATATCCTTTACAGTACGTAGCAGTCAATCCCAACATTTATTGACTGTTCGTGATTCCTGGGCACGTTTATGTTCAGTAGTTTGCCATTGATTTCTGAAAGACCGCACCTATACTATTTCATTAAAAAAAAAAAAACTCCGGCTGTGTTTCGAACGCGGTATGCGGGATTACGAACTGCGTCCGTAAAAACTTCGACACGGAGCCGGCGGTCTTATAAAACAAACATGAAAACAATTGAGGGTAGTTTTACTTATTGGCTAGAATATTTCAATAACATCTAATATAATTTCCTGTTAATAAACGTATACAAGATACACAAATCAGTACATAAGCCTGGATCACCAATGAAGGCTGCAAAAAACGGTAGAGGTGGAGGACATACACAATTAAATGATGAGGAGCACGACAATATTTTAAATCAACATCACAGCAGAGGCGAAGCACAGTTTCAGGTATTCGAAACGTACGCTTTAGAAACCACATCTCTGTTGTCTACAAGCGCTTTGTACTTTGTTCTTTTAATACCTTGATTTTCTGCTATACAGCAGAAAAGGTGCTTTATAACATTCCAGTAACCTTTTGATCGTATGAGATGGCAAAACATTACCCACCCACACATATCAGCATGGTAAATAATGATACTAATGATGCTGAATTTCATTCTGACATTCATTAATAGGGACTTATGGCGTAAAGCACTCTTCATTTCATGAAAATCATCTTTTGCTTTGCCTATTCTCCATCACGAATACTCATCTGATTTTATTATTATCAATATATATATATATATATATATATATATATATATATATATATATATATATATATATATATATATATATATATATATATATATATATATATATATATATATATATATGTCCATATATATGTCCATATATAATATATTATAATATGCCAGTGAATATCACACAAAATGTTCCCCACTGTCCAATATGAAAAGTGGAATAGACAGGAGCCTCGGCAATCCAACACCCGCACAGGTACACTGTGCATAATGCCGCTGCAGAAATGCCAACACAAAATTAATCCACGAAACCACAGTTCATCGTCGATGGACTCGGCCAGTCACCAGAAATGACCTCATTGACCCCGGGTTTTCTCACATGGCTCGGTCTTTTACCGCAGGGCGACCCGCCGAGAAGTGTCCGCATAAAGCACGAACTCCGCAGCTTCAGCGCCGACTCCCGGGAGTCTCCTGAAAAATGCACTCGTGAACCGAAAGGGCAAATTAGTCTATTCAGCAACAGCCGGTAGCCATTGTTCCGAAAATGAAGGTCCCTGTACAGGACAGATGTTAAAGCATTCCCCGCGAATTTCACAGCTCACAGTGTTGCCCACGCCCTCACTCAATAGCAGGGCGACGGAACCATGTACTACCAGTCCAACATGAGGAAAATGCGATTGCAAACCATAGCTGCAAGCATAAACACGCCACAAGCCTAACCTGTAACGCCTAACCGCCAAATTAGTGACCGGAAGTCAAAGATTTAATCTACTATCTATAAGGTATATATCAGAGGTACATGTAATTTGCATGCCTAAGTTTTTAATTTCATTCAAGTTTAATTTTCACTGACTTCTTTGCTAAGGTCATAATAAAACTTGTCTTTAGATTCTGATCCTGCGGTTTTAATTAGTTCTGAACTTTCTCCATCATATAGCCCATTGTGTGTATACATTCCACCTCCTTATAGGGTGACATATCAATAATTTCAAAGGAACACACAGTGACAGACTCAGTTGGCCCATATTATTTATTACCAGAAGAGCATGCAGTGATGTACCAGGCCTGCGTATCATACTGACCAAGGCCTCGCTTCTCCTCCCCATGAGGCACAGTGGAAACCTCCGTCTGACTAACAAAGGGAGGACAGAGCATGGTCTCCACTGTGATGAAGCTTGCTGTGGGATATACACTTTTCAAGCTGCAAGATTGCAAGAGAGTGACGCAGACATCAAACAGTATGTGTAAAGTCCCTTGTTACCTTTAAATTATCTTCCAATATTAGGATCTATTTAAATTTCTCCTCCGTATCTTTTCATCGGGGTAGCGGGGTAAGGGTACCCTCTAGCAAAGGAGAAGTAAGTTGCCTCCTTCCCTCCGCTAGGTGGAGTACCCGTTTAGCCTCCCCCTCCCCCAACCTAACAGGGTAACGTAAAGCCATGGGACAGGTGGTGGATTGGACTTTGAAGCAGCCGACAGATAATTGTTGGTTATGGTTTCAAGTCAGTGACGGTGGGCAGAGAATCTCTCAAATATAGACAATGGCTACGGTCATCCGATCAGAATGGTCACTGCCAGGAAGGAAGAATGGTATACTTCCCTCCTTATTGATTCCAGGCCAGAGGAGGCTCGTCAGCCTTGGTTGGTACCTCTTCTAAGAGAGGGAACTCTAAATCTCAAACCTCCATTGCCTTTCGGGTATACTCATATAGGAAAGGCTTCGGGAGTAAACCCTGAGGACAAATTTGGAGATGGAGTCCCTAAGGCAGTTCCATGTTGTAAACAATATAGTTCTGGAAACTCCTGCGACAGCACCGATGCCAAGTTACATTAGCTACTGCCTTTCCCTTGGTCAACATCGGTGACGTGGAGAGGGAGAACTTACTACTGGGCAACATCTGGTTCTCCGATTTCCATTGCCCAGGCTTTTGCCCTGAAGAGGTCACGTCAGCACCGCGTAAAGCGGTGACACAACACGGGAAGCAGCATTTGCCGGTTATAAGTCTTAATGCTCGATAGGCGTAGAGCAAGGCGCCAGGGACTGCTTCCGACGGTGTGAGAGATCATCGTATCTCACTAGACAGCCACCACCCGCCTAAGCTGGGCAGCCCCCAGTCAATAAGGTGCTGTCTCGCCACGGTTCATCTGCCCCAGAGGGTGTGTGGATTTTAGGGGGAAAATCCTGATACATGGACCGCAATCTATACACCTAGCAACAAGAGAAAAAAAAAAACCGGCCCTAAGGCTGGGAACATGGAACGTAAGAAACATGACCCCTGGCTTCTCATACGATCTAAACGAGATTGTGGATGCCCGCAAAACTGCAGTGATAAACAACGAACTATTCATGCTGGGGATAAACATTGTCGCCTTGCAAGAGACCAGACTCTAAGAATCTGGAAACATCAAGGAGAGGGGCTTCACTTTCTACTGGGATGGCAAACCGTGCGGAGAGACCAGGGAGCATGGAGTTGGCTCGCTATCAGAAACAAGCTGTTTAAGTCCATCATACCACCAAGTGATGACACTGAAAGAATATTGAAGCTCCAACTCCAGACAGAGGCAGGCCCAGTTAGTATTATAAGCGTTTACGCCCCAACACTAACTGCAGCATCAGAATCTAAAGACAAGTTTTATGACGACCTTAGCAAAGAAGTCAGTGAAACACCAGAGAAACAACATCTTTTTATCCTGGGGGATTTCAATGCCAGGGTTGGCTCCGACCACAAATCTTGGCCTTCATGTCTAGGACAGTTTGGCGTTGGGAAGATCAATGACAATGGACAACGTCTCTTAGAATTCTGCAGCCACCATAATCTGTGCGTGACCAACACCTTCTTTGACACGAAACCTCAACACAAGGTGTCATGGAGGCACCCCAGATCAAAGAACTGGCACCAACTCGATCAGGTGCTCACCAACCGCAGCAATCTCCGCAATGTACGGCTGACATGTAGCTATCACAGTGCCGACTGCGACACCGACCATTCACTCGTATCCAGCAAGGTGAAGATAAAGCCCAAGAGAATCTACAGAAGCAGAACAGAAGGGAGACCACGCATTGCCACCAGCGGCACCGAAATCAAAGAGAAAAGTCAACAAATTCACACAGGCTCTAGCGGGGACTCTGCCTGGCCTCACAAACGGAACTGCCATAGAGAGATGGACTCATTTTCACGACACCATCTACAATACAGCTCTATTAACATTTAGCAAGAAGCAAACTAAGTTAACTGACTTGTTTGAAGTACACTCTGAAGAGATCTCCCAGTCCTGGAGATAAAGAGACATAAAACATCACCTTCAGAGAAAACATTGCAGGCATTGCCAAAGGCCAGAAATAGAGTACAATAGATGGCAAGAAAATGTGCGAACAGATACTGGCTATAGCTCTCTGCTCAAATTCAAACTTGTGCAGACACTTGAAATATAAGAGGTATGTACGAGGGCTTCAAACAAGCTGTCGGTCCATCAAAAAATAAGATGGCCCCTTTACGATCAACAGAGGGGGTAATCATAAAAGATCGAGCGTAACAAATGGATCGCTGGGTAGAACACTACTCAGAGCTATACTCAGTGGAGAACACTGTCGGAGAAGAAGCTATGGAAGCCATCGATCAACAGTCCACCATGCATGCCCTGGATAACGAACCATGCCTCACAGAAATCAGTGAAGCACTAGACACTCTCAAATCCGACAAGGCACCAGGAAAAGATAGTATTTCACCTGAAAGTTTAAAATGTAGCAAAGAAACAATCATCCCAGAACTGTATGCAATATTTCTGCTCTGCTGGAAAGAAAAATCAGTATCACAAGATATGAAAAATGCAAACATTGTTACCCTTTATAAAATCAAAGGCGACAGAAACGACTCCAACAACTATCGCTGCATTTCCCTACTCAGCATTACAGGCAAGATTTTTGCTCGAGTAATCCTTACAAGGTTACACATTCTTTCTGAAAGAATCTACCCCGAATCACAGTGCGGATTTAGACCCAACAGGTCCACCATCGATATGATTTTCTCACTCTGGCAGCTCCAAGAAAAGTGCAGAGAACAGAGGAAGCCATTATATATTGCCTTTATCGACCTCACAAAGGCATTTGACCTCGTGAGCCGAAACGGCCTTTTTAAGATCCTTGAAAAGATAAGATGTCCACCCACCTTTCTTAGTCTAGTGAAATCATTTCACGAAAACATGCAGGGAACCATTTTATTTGTCGGTTCAACATTCCAGTCATTCAGCATCATCAGCGGGGTAAAGCAGGGCTGCGTGCTTGCTCCTACACTTTTTGGTATCTTCTTCGCCGTTCTCTTAAGGCAGGCATTTGGGACTGCCACTGAAGGCATGTACCTCCATACAAGATCTGATGGCAAACTTTTTAACCCATCAAGACTCAAGGCAAAGACCAAAATAAGATCAAGATGCTTAAGAGAACTACTTTTTGCAGATGATGCAGCACTGACTAATCATACAGCAGAAGATCTCCAAAGGCTCATAGATCGTTATGCAGCCGCCTGCAAAGACTTTGGGCTCACCATTAGCCTAAATAAAACACATGTGATGGAACAGGATGCTGGTGCGCCTCCGTCAATCAAAATTTCTTATTACGAATTGAAGGTCTCCATGAGTTTGTGTATTTGGGGTCGACAATATCAGATAATCTTGCATTAGAGACAGAAATCTACAGACGCATTGGAAAGGCAGCCACAACATTTTCCATTTTCCAGGCTAGCCAAAAGAGTTTGGAAGAATAATAGACTAACAGAGCATACAAAAGTTCAAGTATATAAAGCTTGTGTTGTTAGCATACTACTCTATGAGTCTGAATTCTGGACTCTGTACTCACGACAGGAAAGAAAGTTGAATTCCTTCCATATGAGATGTCTGAGACGTATCCTGGGCATACCATGGAAAGACCACATAACAAACAAACACGTGCTTGAAAGAGCAGATATTACCACAGTGCACCCGCCTCAAGCAGAGACGCCTCCGGTGGCTGGGCCACGTATCTCGAATGGAGGATGAACGTATTCGCAAAGATCTCCTATACGGAGAACTAGCCACAGGAAAAAGGCCAACCGGAAGACCCCAAATGCGATATAGAGATGTATGTAAACAAGGTATGAAAACCCTTGGCATAGATCCACACACGTGGGAAAGAGTTGCAACAGACAGATGTTCCTGGAGAAGAGATGTACGAAAAGGACAGGTGCGCTTTGAGAGCAATGTGATCCAACAAACAGAGGATAGGCGGCACAGGCTTGAAGGCAGTCACTTACTGCGGGACCTGCCTCGTCGTACAGATGTGGAAACTGTGACAGAGATTGTCTCTCTCGCATTGGACTATACAGACACCAGCGGTGCTGCCAGGTACCTTCCCAGCGGCACAACTCTATAGTCTTTCAGGACTGAAAGAGGCCTGCTACTACTATCTTCTCATATTGTTTGTCCATCTTTCTAAAATTATTTCTGCCTGTTATCAATGTTTTCCCCATCTTATTTGTCTAGGTGTTTATTATCTTTGTATCAACACAATCTTCAATAATGGTCTTCTCTCATCATCATCATGCACCATACGGATAAGCTTGGGTGGTTAGGTTTCGCCACCTCACTCGATCACCAGAGTCGTGGATCAGCTCAGTGTTCTTGTCTTGACCACTCGATGTTAATTTATTTACATCTCTGCCTTCCCATTGTTCTCTTCTCCTCGATCTTGCCAGATGTCACCAAGTTCTCCAATTTATTTCTTCTCATAACGTGACCCAAACATTGTGACTGTTTAATTAGGTTACAATTTTCATTTGATTCTTGCAGGACTCGGCCATTGAATTTTCTATCTTTCCATGGTATTCTTTGCATTTTCCTCAGACACCACATTGCCACATCCATCAGGTGTTTTATCCACGCTTCACATTCATATAAAAGCACAGGTAGCACCTCTAACACTCTTTTTCTTGTTGCAAATGACATCGTTTATTGGTCAGTATGTTTTCCATCTTGCAACAGGCTACCTTCGCCATGGCGATTCTTGTTCTAATCTCTTCAAGGTATCTCCCATCAAAAGTCGTGACTATTCCGAGATAATTGTACCCAGTCACTTGTTTAAGACTATTCCAATTTACTTGTATATTACAATGTGGTATTTCCTTCTTCGGAGTGACGACCATAATTTACGTCTTCTTACGATATTATTCTTATCCTAGTTGTTCACAATCGCATGTACTAAATGATGCAGATCCGTCTCATTGTCTGCAACCAATACTGTATCATCTGCTTATCTAATGTTATTGATGTTTCATCCTCCAATGATGATTCCTTTCATATCTGCCATATTTTTGACAATATTTGCACCGAACAGGGAATGGAAAAAACAACTGGAGACATTACACACCCGTGTCTTACTCCTCTTTTAATGGTTTGATATTACCCTACTTCATTATCAATCCTTATGGCTGCTTGTTGTTTCCTATATATATTATTTACAAGTCTAAGGTTTTCTCATCAATTTGTACATCTGAAAGCATCTTTATCTTATTAACATGTCTTACTTTACCAAAAGCCATTGTGTACTCATTAAGTCAAATATGTAGGTCTTTGTTTACTGTTGTAGAACGTTCAATTAATGAACTCAGGATATATACAACATTTACTGTACCCTTGCCTTCTACAACCCCACATTGTTCGGGTTGTATTTTCTTCCTAACTCTTTGCATGATAATTCTTAGCAAAATCTTCGTGATGTGGCTAAATATTCTAATTGTTCGATGTTGATCACATTCCAAGGCTCCTAATTTCTTCGGGATTGCCATAAATATAGAATTACATAATACTGGAGGTATATCTACTCTACATATGTAATAAACACAATCTTTTATAATTTGTAAGTAGTTGGTCGCCTCTGTATGTATATTATAATCAATACACTCTTAAATAATGTGTAATTAGTTGGTCTCCTCTACATGTACTCTAGCTATTCAAGCGAACACCATCATCTGTTCCTTCGCTTGCACCGGAATATAGCTAGCTCTTTGACCACTTGTAATTTCTTTACTTTAATACTTCCTTCATTAACTATATTTGATATTCATAAGCAAAAGTAAAGCAGGGAAGAGTAAATAAAAACAGGATCAACATAAATTATACCTTAAGTTCTTCCTTCTGTTCGTCGGAGGCAATCTCCAGTGCTTTCAGAATTAGCCAAGTACATTTGTTCTCTTCAATATCGGATCCAACTTTTCCCGCCACTTCAAGCGCACCATAACAGTCACGGTAATCATTCTGAGGAAATGATACCATTGTATCACATAACGCCATTAATAGACTCACTAGCAAATTACTGACATAAGTGCGCATGATTTCTGATAGTGTACAACAATAGTGCGATCCTTGCAAGAGGAATATCAATGGTGGGCACAATGTAAACAACTAGCGTTATGCTAATGACACCCTCTTCGTAACTGAAAATGGAAAGCAGTTACAGGGAATGATAGATATAATTGCAGCAGAAAGTCAAAACAAAAGACCCAGTTTGAGTAACAGATACAAAGAAGTAATGGTTATTACAAAACAATTGTATACCCAAGTTCAACACTCAAGTGCATGGGACCAATCTGAAAGAAGTCAATGTATTTAAGTGCCTGGGTGTTTTAATAAAAGTAGATGGAAGATATATTAAGATAGTTAAATGTAGAATAACTAAAGCAATGACTTTATGACAAAATTAAGAATATTCTCCGTATTTTATCTTTGCCAATCAACGTGAAGAAAACAGTTCCTAAGAACTACATTGGGTCAATCTTGACGTATGGAAGCGAATCATGCACATTTAGAAGATAGGTAATGAATATTGTAAAAGCTGGGGAGATGTGGCTTTATAAAAGAATGACGAGAACATTGTAGACAGATTGAAAGAGTAATGAAGTTGTCTTGAAAGAAGTTAACTCACTAAGAGAGCTGGTTACTCGTATCAGAAGAAGACAGTTCACATTCTTTGACGTGGAGATGGAGTATATCATCAAGACGGAAAAACAGAAGGAGAACAAGCGAAAAGATGCTGGACAGTTTAACATCATGGAATGGAGGAACATTTTAACATAAATAAGTGGCAGCCCAGAGAAAAGGCATGTGGACAGTCATGATTACCAACGCCACACGGCATGGGCTGTTAGAAGAAGAGCACATATGCATGAGCAAAACAATCATCCCGAGGACCAGTGTAGCATCACATTACTTCATGGACATGTGTCCGAACAGTTTACTGCGATGTGTTGACTATATATTTAGTGGGACTCTTCATACAGCCAGCCAAGTGAATCACCCAATGATCCTGGGCATGGAAATTAGATACATTAGAGGGAAGTCAGAGTTGAGAGGTTACAGTGCTCACTTCCGGCTCAGAATACCCCAATTCTGTGTATCCATCTTGCAGCGGTAAAGGGCTGTGCGTGTTTCAATGACCCCCGAGAGCTATACCGATGGTAGCTCAGCTACTGGTAGGGTGTTCCATGTCGGACAATTCAAGGATAGGAACAAGCTGAGGCGGTACAGAAACCTGTTACCTTGTAGATTGACCGAGGAGCAGAAAAAGAATACATCCTAGCCGAAGACGGATGTAATGAGCCACAGGCTTGACGAAACAGTGCAACCCAACACACTTGATGATGACGATAAGGCTCAAAGGTTACAAGATTTAAATCCCAACATAAGACTTTAGACATTTCATGAGAAAGCTTTTTACAAAGTCCACTAGTTTCTAATATATCATGCTTCCCCGATCTCCTGGTTAGTGAGATCAGATACTAAGTCTTGTCAGGCACATGTAGAGACCATGACATCCGGTGTGCAAGCTTATTATTCGCTGTTACAACTTCAAGGCAAAGGGTAACTCTGCAATTGCCCCGTTCTAGTGCCAGTGAGAATAACACAACATTTCCCTCACTGTATCTTGGTGTAAAGTGAAACAGCGGTCAACGGTCAACCAATAAAACGATGTCAATGGAAGCACCAGTCACTAGAAAGCCAACAGTTGTACACACATTACTTAATAGCCAGCTAGTTCAGCAACTGGTCACCCGCCATTTTAATGAACATGCATTTCACAGCACAAAAACCTGCAGATAGACGAAACAAGATTCCAGATGAAATCCACAGCTCACAGCGTCACACTAAGCACTCAGCTCAGTAGCTGGATGAAGGAACAATTGTACTACAAGTCCAAGTAAGACATTGCCAGAAGCAAACAACGCCCCAAGATCTTATTGTACCGGAAGTGTAAAAGCTGCGCACGTTTTAAATTGCATGGCGGTAGGTTATCACACTGAGTATACTATAATGCCAGTGTCCAGCAACATGATAGGAATGGAGATTTACTCAAGGAAATGTAGACCCGGTAACCGAGGATAGAATCTGGCTAGATGACAGAAAACTGATCTAATTACACGCTGAAGTCGACACGCTGAACTTCTGAAATACTTTTTGTTTTGCATATCCTATTTACAGGACATCGCTGTCAACATCAGCATTTTACTGCTATTGTTGATGTGTTGGCAAGTTTTACGTTCAGTAGTTTGCCATTTTTTTCTGAAAGACCTGCTCCCATACCAACAAGTTAAAGCCCCAGCGCGACACGGTATGTTGTCAAATCGGCCGCAGCTGTGTTTCGAACGCGTGGTAAGCTGCTCACGAATCGCGTTCGCAATTCATTAGGCCACGCAAGCCGGCTTCTGAACTATAGAAGTGTATAATTGGGAAGAGACACCGCCCTCAAAAGAGGACCAGCGGAGAAGAATATAAAGCAATCCAATGGCACATACCGCCCTCATGTGTGAACCAGCGGAGAAGAATATAAAGCCATCCACGTACACACACCGCCCTCAAGTGTGGATCAGCGGAGAAGAATATAAAGCCATCCACGTACACACACCGCCCTCAAGTGTAGACCAGAGGAGAAGAATATAAAGCCATCCACGTACACACACCGCCCTCAAGTGTGGACCAGCGGAGAAGAATATAAAGCCATCCACGTACACACACCGCCCTCAAGTGTAAACCAGCGGAGAAGAATATAAAGCCATCCACGTACACACACACCGCCCTCAAGTGTAGACCAGCGGAGAAGAATATAAAGCCATCCACGTACACACACCGCTCTCAAGTGTGGACCAGCGGAGAAGAATATAAAGCCATCCACGTACACACACCGCCCTCATGTGTGGACCAGCGGAGAAGAATATAAAGCCATCCACGTACACACACCACCCTCATGTGTGGACCATCGGAGAAGAATATAAAGCCATCCACGTACACACACCGCCCTCATGTGTGAATTAGCGGAGAAGAATATAAAGCCATCCACGTACACACACCGCCCTCAAGTGTGGACCAGCGGAGAAGAATATAAAGCCATCCACGTACACACACTCAAGTGTGGACCAGCGGAGAAGAATATAAAGTCATCCACGTACACACACCGCCCTCAAGTGTGGACCAGCGGAGAAGAATATAAAGCCATCCACGTACACACACCGCCCTCATGTGTGGACCAGCGGAGAAGAATATAAAGCCATCCACGTACACACACCACCCTCATGTGTGGACCAGCGGAGAAGAATATAAAGTCATCCACGTACACACACCGCCGTCCTGTGTGAATTAGCGGAGAAGAATATAAAGCCATCCACGTACACACACCGCCCTCAAGTGTAGACCAGCGGAGAAGAATATAAAGCCATCCACGTACACACACCACCCTCATGTGTGGACCAGCGGAGAAGAATATAAAGCCATCCACGTACACACCACACACCGCCCTCAAGTGTAGACCAGCGGAGAAGAATATAAAGCCATCCACGTACACACACCGCCCTCAAGTGTAGACCAGCGGAGAAGAATATAAAGCCATCCATGTACACACACCGCCCTCAAGTGTGGACCAGCGGAGAAGAATAAAAAGCCACCCACGTACACACACCACCCTCATGTGTGGACCAGCGGAGAAGAATATAAAGCCATCCACGTACACACACCGCCCTCCTGTGTGAATTAGCGGAGAAGAATATAAAGCCATCCATGTACACACACCGCCCTCAAGTGTAGACCAGCGGAGAAGAATATAAAGCCATCCACGTACACACACCGCCCTCAAGTGTAGACCAGCGGAGAAGAATATAAAGCCATCCACGTACACACACCACCCTCATGTGTGGACCAGCGGAGAAGAATATAAAGCCACCCACGTACACACACCGCCCTCAAGTGTAGACCAGCGGAGAAGAATATAAAGCCATCCACGTACACACACCGCCCTCCTGTGTGAATTAGCGGAGAAGAATATAAAGCCATCCACGTACACACACCGCCCTCAAGTGTAGACCAGCGGAGAAGAATATAAAGCCATCCACGTATGCACACCGCCCTCAAGTGTAGACCAGCGGAGAAGAATATAAAGCCATCCACGTACACACACCGCCCTCTAGTGTAGACCATCGGAGAAGAATATAAAGCCATCCACGTACACACACCGCCCTCCTGTGTGAATTAGCGGAGAACAATATAAAGCCATCCACGTACACACACCGCCCTCAAGTGTGGATCAGCGGAGAACAATATAAAGCCATCCACGTACACACACAGCCCTCATGTGTAGACCAGCGGAGAAGAATATAAAGTCATCCACGTACACACACCGCCCTCAAGTGTGGATCAGCGGAGAACAATATAAAGCCATCCACGTACACACACCGCCCTCAAGTGTGGACCAGCGGAGAAGATTATAAAGCCATCCACGTACACACACCGCCCTCAAGTGTGGACCAGCGGAGAAGAATATAAAGCCATCCACGTACACACACCGCCCTCAAGTGTGGACCAGCGGAGAAGAATATAAAGCCATCCACGTACACACACCGCCATCAAGTGTGGATCAGCGGAGAACAATATAAAGCCATTAACGTACACACACAGCCCGCATGTGTGGACCAGAGGTGAAGAATATAAAGCCATCCACGTACACACACCGCCCTCAAGTGTGGACCAGCGGAGAAGAATATAAAGCCATCCACGTACACACACAGCCCTCATGTGTGGACCAGAGATGAAGAATATACAGCCATCCACGTACAACAAATAATTAACATCGCTTACTTGTGCCCGTGTGTTACTGAAGCCCGTAAGAGAAGTAAAACACAGCAACATTGTAACCTACACATAGTGTCTAAAGGTGCGACTAAGGGTGGTAGGCCCGAGGAAGACTAACTCATCCAGTCAGTAAACTTCAGATTCAAAATTCAACCAGTCATCAAGTCTACAAGATGCTTGCGTGATTTTGCGTGCTTAAGCTGCATTGGGAGATGATAGGCATAATAATAAAAATAACATTAATAATGTCAGCACTACTGACACTACTATATGAACTAGGCGGCCATTATAAGGTCACCATATAGTAGATGCCATCCTACTGTAGAGTATGCGGAGACGAGAGTGCTGATTAATTAGCTAAGGAAGGAGCAACAGAAGAGTAACCTGGTGTACCTATTACATATAACTGAAAGAACAGAGTCGACAAATCAATCAGGAAGCCATCAACACCAGCACAAGATGATTGCTTTCTATAAGGGGCGTTCATTTGAAATCCGTTCGTGCCACACCGCGCGTAATTGCGAACGTTGAATATGATCATGTCATAGCCATGTGATAAGTACTGACCAATGAATAAAAGAGCACGTGCTTATAGTCCCATGATGCATAGGTTCTGTTTCTGACCGTTGAGAAAATGGCCGGGTTGATCAAAAAATCCGTCCAAAGAAGCTCAAACAGCGGTGATTCAGTTTCTTTTAAGTTTCTTTCAATTGAAGGATGTCGATCACTGGACATTCATCGAAGAATGAAGGCAGCGTAAGGTAACAAATGTGTATCGAAGACAACAGTGACAAACTGGGTACGAATGTTCCAGAAAGGATGTCATTTCATGACAGATCTTCGACGGCCGTGTCAAGCGCATATTGTTGCAACAGAAAACACCATCGCCGAAATTGATGCAACAGTACAGATGAACCGTTGTCGAAGCATGCGTTCGCTAGCGAAAGAATTTGATGTGTCAATTTTGTTGACCAACCACAAACAAAGAGGAACACATTAGATGGTGTTTGAACCACTTGCTGTGTTACAGAGTGGAGGGTGGATGCATTTCTCTTCAGCATAGTGGCAGGCGATGAATCATGGTGTCACCACTTTGAGCCGAGCAGCAAAGAGAGAGAGAGAGAGAGAATGCAATGGAAGCATGCTGGATCACCAAAATCCAAAAAATTCAAGTTACAGGTTTCCGCTGGTAAGGTTATGCTGAGCGCATTTATTTACCATGAAGGGCTAATGTTGACCGACTTAAAGAACCTGGTGAAAACATCAACTGTACTTGCAAACACTAGACAAGCTGCAAAAAGCCATCAAGAATAAACGACTCCGATGCTTTCTCGCGGTGTGATTTTGTTGCACAATAATGCTCGTCCGCATGTCGCAAAGATTGTGCAAGAAGCATTAGAAAGGAAGAAGTGGGAAATTCTGCAACATCCAGCCTATAGTCCCTGATTTGTCACCATGTGATTTTCATTTGTTCGGACATCTAAACAAAGCTCTCAAGGAGCATCTATTTCACACAGATGCAGACGTAATGAACGCGGTAAACACTTGGTTCAGTGAGAAACCACAATCCTGTTTTGCGGACGGCATTCGCCACCTACCTAAGCAATGGGATGCTTGCCTGAATGCCTACGGCGACTTTTTCTGACCAACACATGGTGCATAATTAATTCAAAATGAATGCTTTGTTTAATTCTACCACACATGTCGATGTTTTTTTTGTTTTTTTCATTCTTTTGTAATAAAGCCATTGGAACGGGTTTCAAATTAAGGTATCTAATAAATACAGACCAGAACACATCATTACTCTGCGCTGTAGAGCACGACACAATCGATTTCATTATCACGTTAATACACAATTTATGAATGGCACATCATGTTCATGTGTAATGGGGCCGCAGACAACAGATCGCATTCTCAAAATAAGACTGACCTATCTTAAGCAAACTTTCTGGCCTAGAGAAACAATGTGGACCATAAAGTGAACTAATATAGCGAGCGAAGTTTATACAAGAGACAACATTTCATATATAGACAATACATTTGAAGCTAACGAAATAATAATAATAATCGTAAAAATAATAACAAGGACAAGAAGAAGAAGAAGAAGAAGAAGAAGAAGAAGAAGAAGAAGAAGAAGAAGAAGAAGAAGAAGAAGAAGGCAAGAAGAATACTTACTTGCACTTGATATAAGTGACCCAACTGTAACAATATTGTCTTTGCTTTCGTGTGCGACTCCTCATCTGAGATTCCAGCCTGCAATTACATAGCATGCATACATAGTTGATGGAAAGAATATAGTGATTGTTCCAAAACATGTATATATAAAGGATCTGGTCTATTTAATCACAATTGGATATAACAAAAAATGTGTACACGATTTAATTTGTGTTTGCATGATTATAAGTGTGGTTGTCAACGGGGAAGTTGGAGGGGAAAGGAGGAATAGGGAGACCAAGAAACAAGATGCTAGATGGAGGAACGTCAATGTCAGAAATTGGCATCACACGAGACAGAAGGCTCTGGACAGACGTGGTATCCAACGCTTTAGGGTATGGACTATGTGACGAAGAATAAGGTGCGAGCGAGCGAGCGAGAGCGGGCGAGCCAGACAGAGAGAGCGAGAGAGAGAGAGAGAGAGAGAGAGAGAGAGAGAGAGAGAGAGAGAGAGCACCTATGTACGTGTATGTGTGTGGGCATGATTGTCTGATCAGTTGAACATATACGCTGCACTTACACAGACCACGTTATCAAGATGGCCGATAGTGAAAGTCATCAATACTTCAATGCAGAATGAACATCTACAAAGCTACAGGACAAGTGTCTCTTGTACTGGTTCTCACTAACATTTATCAAGGAGACAATCACTGGCTATGGTAATCAATGTACTTCCTAAAAACTAACAGTATAAGGTTAAGTGACGATTAGTCGCCTAATAGCACGTGACACTCGGCGTTTACAATTGGTAGAGAATACGTGATTCTTGTGTTCTAATACTAATACCTTTTCCTGAAAGTCACGTGACCGATTGGATAAAAGGGCTCGCTCTTAAACTTCCGGTTCTCTGATGACCAGATAGGGGGTTCTCGCCCCTACATCCTCCCAGTTGCGCTCCTCCGCCCGAAGCCGATGGTAAAATTTGGGGTGTCAGGGTTGGTAAGCGCATCCCGACATTCGGCGCTAACAGAAAGCAGGCAGTACCGTCTGCTGTCATACGGTAGCTAGTCACATGTGACTAAGACCTGACACACCGCAAGCTCGGGTATTTTTATGTCAGATGATTTGCACATGACAGCAACAGAGGCAGGATATCTAACTTATGACAGAGAGTAATTTGACAGACTATTATTGGGACGCACTTCTGAAGGGATAACTCATTAAATTATGACGATAATAACGCTTTACAAGCAACAAATAATTTCATTTTAACATTATAAACTATAGTGTATGGGTCTGCTTGTGAATGTGTTGTCTTTACAAAATATGGTATAAAGCACAATGGCCATGCTAGTTTAAATTATACATGTAGCACTTCACTTCAATTTAGCAACTTATAATTACTTACCATGTGCATAGCAACAGCTACAGGGAGGTAAAATGAGTAGATAGCAGTCTTCCACTTGACAATGGCATTGTATCTCTCCATGGTGAACTGGGATAGATCACCTTTGGCTTCAGGTGAAGTCCGTAATCAAATCCAGACACTGGCCTGTTGCTGATTGTAGTGTTATCTGGATTTTAAAAAAAACACATATAACCCATACACAAATAAACAATGTAAACAAGATAGAAGAAAGCAATGAACGTTCGATACAGAGGGAATGCGTCGGCGAGGGAGAAAAGAAATAACGAGAGTCCATGAGCAGTAGCGGGCGCATTAACATAGTTAATATGGAGCTGCGCTGATAATATAACGAGCGCGGTCAGACGATGGTTGGACGCCTCCGTTCGTCGTCTCGCTAAGTGAGGACATGACAGGCGAACTATTCCCTAGTGTATTCAAGCCTACACAATCTGACGGTTCTATCACATCGCAGACTTACAGCAGAAAATTTCTTCGGGACACAAAACGAATACATGAAGGTTGCGTTCTTATTAGGAAGTGGCGTCGACAAGCGAGCTACAGTTAAATATGGAGTGGGTGTTTTGTTTCATCCAGACAAAGCGAAAGCCATTATCAACACTAAATTTATAGCAGAAAGGATAATACTAGTACAGATCAAAGAAGGAAATAGAATAACAACTTTTATACAGACACACGCCCCATATAACGACACTTACAGCGACAAAGGCAAAGGCGACTATTTTGATAAACTTGCAGACACGTTAAATAATGCCAGGGAGACAGATGAACTTATTGTAATGGGTGATTTTAACGGAAGAATAGGCACACGAATGATGATGACTTTTAAAATAACATCTTGATTTATGAATCACCAAATGTATCCCTCCTAGGAAGCCATAGCATATTCTTTAGTCAGAGCCAGCATATATAATAAACTGATGGAGCCATAACACGCTGTTTGCTTATATTCAATTTACTAGTAGCGCAGATAAGTAATTCATTCACATAGCCAGAACTTGTAACTTATTAGCAGAATCACTGCTTGCTTATTGCATGTAGAGCCAGGGCATGTAATTTACCGTGAAAACAGAACAAAATTTAACTGCATGAAAGTTCATCATGATCAAGTGTCATGCCGACTGGCATAGGCGTTCACGACTCCCCACATAATTGGGTCTTTGGTTTTCTGGATCAACTCTACCGTTGATATTCCTCCATGCCACCGTCGCAATCCATCCAGCATCATTTCTCTTGGTCTGCCTCTGCCTCCCTTCCCCTCGATCTTTCCAGTTGTCCTCTCTTCTCATCACATGACCAAAAAATGTTGTTTCCCTCTTTCTTATTGTTGTATATAATGTTCTAGTTTCATTAGCCTGTTTCAGGCAGTCATTGTTGGTTACTTTGACAGTCCAAGGAATTCACAACATTCGTCTCAGGAACCACATCTCTGTTGCTTCCAATCTCTTCTTAATGTGTTCATTTACATTCCAAGATTCACAGCCATACATCAAAGCTGATTCTATATAGCACCTTAGCACTCACTTTCTTACATTCAATGATATTAACTTATTGCATTAAGATATTCTTCAGTTTCTGAAATGCAGGCTTTGCTTGCCCTATTATGCTCTTAATCTATGTTGTGCATCTTCCATCTGATGTTATAAATGTCCCTAGATATTTAAAACTATCCACATTGTGAAGAATTTTCCCTTCTATCTCTAATTCACATTTGGGTGTTACCTGTTTCTTTGATATCACCATTGCTACTGTTTTCTTGATATTCAAAGAGATTCCTTTCTTTGCACTTTCTGTTACTACAATGTCCAACAGTTGTTGTAGATATTTTGCATTATCCGCCATCAATACCGTGTCATCTGCATAGCGTATTATATTTATATTATAACCTCCGAATATTACTCCTGGCTCTTCTTTGATCTCTCTCATTACTTCGCTATAGATGGAGAAGAGATCCGGTGACAAAACACATCCATGTCTTACTCCAAGCTTTATGTGTTCATAATTTCCTTCTTTATTTCTCATTTACTCCCCCCATGGTGTTTCCACCTTGTCGTGATGGGGGAGCTTGAGTTTCTCAATGAACCTGAGAGCTATGCCGGCGGTAGCGTAGCTACCAGCAGGGCCTCCCAAGCCGGACAGGTCAAAGGGTAGAGAACAGACAAAGAGAAACACCCTGGTCCTCCAGGTTGGGGGTTGAAGCGTGGGGTTAACATCCCCACCTTTGTAAAAACCTTTTTTGTTACGAAACAGATACATGAGCCTCGATATCGGACTGACTTATCTGGACAACGACCTTGGAACGTTAAAAGACTTTTGAGATTTGGAACATGGAATGTACGGACACTATATCGAGCTGGAGCGGCCGAAGAACTAACCCGGGAGCTGGTTGAATATCAAATGGATATAACAGCAATTCAAGAAATAAGGTGGCCAGGAGAGGGTACTTTAGAGCAAAATGGAATGATTATAATATATGGAGGAAACACCCAAAATAAACATGAATTAGGAACAGGATTTGTCATCAAAAATGAGTTATGGGGGAACGTTTTAAACTTTAAAGCTGTTAATGACAGGATTAGTAAATTACGAATAAAAGGTAAATGGAAAAATATAACGATGATTAATGTACATGCACCTACTGAAGAGAAAGAAGATGATATTAAAGAAGACTTTTATAATGATCTGGAAGATGTCATAGAAGAAACCCCCAAACATCCTGATTGTGCTGGGAGACTTCAATGCAAAAATAGGTAGAGAGCAAACTAATAAAAAAGTGGCCGGTATGGAAAGCCTACATACAACTTCAAATGATAATGGATGGAGAGTCATCAACTTGGCAGAAGCCAAAGGACTGCAGATTAGCAGTACCAGACTACAAAAAAAGGATATACACAAACAAACTTGGAAATCATGTGACAAGAGAACCTATTATCAAATAGATCACATTTTAATTAACAACAGAAATGCATCAAACATACAGCAAGTTAGAAGTTGTAGAGGAGCTGAGTGCCACAGTGACCACTTCCTCGTTGGAGTAAAATTTAAAATAAAACTTAAGAGAATTTTCTTTACTAAATTACAAAGATTACACCCAACATATAACTGAGGGGACTCAGAGGTGTTTCCAAGGCACCAGGGCCGGGTTATATACTGGCCAAGACCTATTGACGCGTCCTCGTCGAGCGTCCTGGGCAACAGGTCCCTTCGGGGTCCTGGCTAAAGTCAGTAGGATCGCCGATTCCTCCGAAGTCGGAGAGTGTCTGCCTGTACGGCGAGGAACCACCAGTCTGCACACCAATAAGCCAGACATGGGACAACGGATACTCACGCAAAACTCAGGTCCTGTATGACATCACACTGATGTTAGACAACAGGATGCCTTCATCCGACATACAGGACTTCGCGTTGGAGCTCAAACCAACGAACACAAGCAAGCAAGCAAGCATATAACAGAGAAAAACTACAAGAAATTACAGTCAAAGAGAAATTTACAGATGAAATAAAATGTAAACTTGAAACTCTGCAAAACCCTTTGGAGGAAAGCGTTGACCAAACTTGGTTGAACATCAAGAATACAATTCAATCTACCGCAGAAGAATGTCTCGGTGTGTTAACCACGCATAGAAAGAACAGATGGTTCAATCAAAAATGTGAAGAAGCAGTCATTAGGAAAAAGAATGCCAGACATTTATGGTTAAATGACATCAACAACATCCACAAGGAAGAGCATTATAGAAATGAATGTAAAGAGGCTACAAAAATAGTCCGACAGCAGAAGCGAGAATATATGAGTAATATAATCAAAGATATGGAAACTAATCACCAGAAAAAATGATTCCAGAAAATTTTTTAAAGAACTGAAGTCAATGAAACGAGGGCACCAACAAAACACATATGGTTTAAAAGACAAAAATGGGAATATGATAAATACCAATGAGGAAATGTGCAACACATGGAAAGAATATTTTGTTGAATTACTAAATTGTGAAGCTCCAAGTAACACTTTCCCACAGGAAGAGGTTCTAAAGTGTGATCCACAAATTGAAGAACCTACATTTGAAGAAATCCTATATGTAATCACACGACTTAAAAACAATAAGGCAACTGGGACTGATGGAATTGCTGCTGAATTTATAAAGGCATGTGGCCATGCATTACATCTATAGCTATACGAAATAATAATAAAAATCTGGAGGACAGAAGAATTACCCCATGACTGGAAAGAGTCATTATTGATACCTATCTTTAAGAAAGGAGACAAGTTCCAATGTGGAAATTATAGAGGAACATCACTACTGTCCACAAGCCATAAGATACTATCCGCAATATTACTAAATAGACTAAAACCATATTCAGAAGACATATTAGGTGACTACCAGGCGAGTTTTAGACAAAACAGATCAACAATAGATCAGATATTTATTTTACGACAAATAGCCGAGAAAAATTGGGAATATAAAAGAGATCTCCATAACATTTTTGTGGATTTTAAAAAGGCTTATGATAGTGTCCATAGGAATAGTCTATGGAATGCTATGCAGGAATTTGGAATACCAAGGAAGTTAATCAACATGACCACACATGTCAGGATCTTCTATTAGGCTCGTTGGCTAACACATGTGAGACAGTACAAGTACAACGTGATTCGACGTAAGACACAGCAACACAAGTTTTATGGATTTATTACCACATGAAATACATAACAATAGTTACAGCAATGTACAACATATAACAACTCACAACCACAATACAGCTCATAGGTCTGTCGCTCACGATATCAGTCGTTCAGCTCACAACCACGGAGATTCACACAAAACGCCTTGCTCTCGACACACACGTCCGTTCAGATGTCCAGTCCCAGCTTGGTCTGAGATTAACACACACACTGCCCACTGCCTCTGGTGGGGTCACGTGGCTTTGCGTGCGTCTGTCGTCAGCGCTGGTCGCGTGTCAGGTAAGAATCTCGCCAGCGCGACAACTCTGGTCCGCCGGGCGCCGCAACGATGTTGCTGCTAGGCTCTGACATTCTCCCCGGGTACTTCAATGAAAGATGCCATCTTTCATTCATGATGTATGTATATACTGGGGTAGTGTTAATTTCATGTCAGAGACTACTTTTTCCCAGTGTTATGCATGAAAATACATATAAGGCATAGAAACAAAAAAAAATGTGAGTTGCATTGAAATGACAAATGAAGTACAATTTTTAACACAATTCAGGTTTCATCCCCCTGATGCCTGGTTACCTTCATTGCAATAATACCCAGTCAGATCAGTAGCACCAGCTTCACGCATCTACCTCGCAGCTCTTTGAAAAAAAACGTAATAATATGATTGTTTTGCAACAACCATCTAGCCAGACTGAAATACGGCTTTGTATTTAGTCGTATTAAACACTTAAACTCTGCCCTCATTTGGTCAGGAGTTCTTATGTTGGTTTGCAATGTTGGCAGCTCTATGACATGCTTGGTGGACGCCTACCTGCTGTGCTAACCATTTGAGCAACAAAATGTCTATCTATACAATATACATTAATGAATATGTTTCAAATTATGGCCCTTGATGTAATTCACAAATGCAAGGGAAGTAATTTTGACATTTAAGAAATTCCATACATTACAATAATTATTTAATTTCTTAGCGTCATTGCTTGACGTTTCTTCATATTAACGAGAAAAAGTCGGTAATATGAATACATTAATCAAGGTATGATTCTAAGATTACACTAATCAAAATAAATAAGTACCCAATTGGTATATTATATTTTATAGATTGAAAAAGATTTTACAAGTGTCATAAATTTTTGGCAATTTGTACATAGTCTGCTAATTTTGCTATACTTTTTAAATTATACCGGAAATACACACGAAACGAAAAATTTGGTTGATGTTACATTTTCTGAACACAAATGATCCGGTTTTCTTTCGGAACGGATAGTAAAATGTTCTCACAGTTCGTGTATGATGTTATAGTATCACAACGGATTATGGTGGAATGTTCTTATTTCCGATGTGTTCACACGTCGAACAATTTGGATTACATTCGCTGTAAAGGTGGTGTAGGAGTCAATGTTCAGTCCACATTTGCACATGTTAAAATATCACGGTGAAAAAAATCACCCACAAATGTCACAATGGTATAGTTCGCTTCTGGTAAGTGGATAAGCGTCTGTGACCCTGTTGTTGGTGTCTATATACAATTAATATTGTTCTCATTCTAACACACACTACACAATTATACTACACTCATTACATAATTTGATTAAAATAAGAATATTATACATGTCGGTTTCTAAACCGTATCACAACTTTACTTATAGACCTTACACAGTAGGTGACTGGAAAAATTCACACATTGGTGGCTGTGTTGGGCTGAGTGTAATATTACACAGTGCACTCAGACATTGCTTACTGGGTCTGTCGGACAACGGGACAAAAGGTCGGCGATTGTATTCATTCTGCCGGGAATATGGCGAACTTCAAAACTGAAATTCTGAAGCTTCAAGGACCAGCGAGCAATCATGTTATTTGATGGTACTGCATAATTGATATACCTTAATGGACTGTTGTCAGTTTCGATGATAAAGTGACGTCCTAGAAGATATTTGGACAGCTTTGTGACACTTTCTACTAAGGCCAATGCCTCTAATTGCGGAATGGACCAAGACCGCTCTCGGGGCCTTAGTTTTCTTGATAGAAAACAAACGGGATGCAGAATGTCGTTGTATTCCTGCAATAGGACTGCACCGATCGCAATGGAGCTAGCATCTGTTCTCAATCTGAAAGGTAAACGAATGTTGGGCAATTTAAGGATGAGATTAGGTGTATTCTTATCAGAAAAGTGTGCCAAAACTTTATCAAACGCATTTCGTAGGCATTCATCGTTTACAACTTTTTCGGGTTTATTCTTGGTTAGTAAGTTAGAAAAAACCTCAGTCAGTTCTGAAAAATCAGGAATGAAGTTCCTGTAATAATTAATAAGTCCCAATAAACTGCGGACTTGTTTCTTATTTGTTGGAAGTGACAGTTTTAGAATTTTCGAGACAATTTTGTTGTCTGTCATGACAAAGCCATTGGATATTCTGTACCCCAAAAATGATATCTCTTGGTAAGCCATGCTCACCTTTAAAGGCTTCACTGTTAGTCAGTGCTATCTGATACTAGGTAGTAGTAGTAGAACGTCCTGTCCAGGTGTCAATGTTATAGTTCCGTCGTTGTCTCTGTATGGACACAGATGTCGTCAGTATAGTGAATGATATTAAGAATGTCAGATAGGAGGAGTCGTATAGCAGACAAGGCAAGTCTGGAGTTACTGGATCTAAGGATATAGAGTGGGTTACGGTTAAAATCTTCCAAAAGGATTTTCAAATTTCATGTTGAGATCATTTTGAGTGTTATCTCCACACCTGCACTCGTACATGTGTGTATACATTCAATAGTTCAAACAATAATAATACACCATGTATAGTTGTGAAATGTAATCGTGCATGTTTGTATGATCTTTTGCAATTTGTGTATATTTTCCAAAATATGTAGGGTAATTTGTTGCTGATTTTTGTCAGTAATTCCACCGACTGATGCTTTACATTGTTCAGCATAGGTATTCGTATGAGTTGATTTAACATAGAGCTTATGAGTGGCAGTAACAAAATTTGGTTTAACAGTAATGACATAAGTAACAAAGTCTGCTGGTTTGTCATGAGTAATATCATCTGTGTTGTGTCATGATGATGTGGAAATATAACTGTTTGTGAAGACATTTGTTTTGTATTTACAATCAGTAGTGCAAGTATAACTATCCACTGTGTGCACTTGGTTATGTGTGTAGTTAACAGAGAGTATAGTAGGTATAGTATATACCATGATGATTTATGATCTTTCATCGCTGTTGTGAACTGTTTGTTTTCTGCAACTTTTTCTTTGTGCTGATACACACCAGTTTCTGTCTTTTCTTGTTCTGAGATGGTAATGAAGTTGGTATGGTGTGTTACCTTGGTCTGTTCATCATGTTGTTGTATGATGAGTGGGGTAGTTAAGGCAGTATTTGTTGTGGTGTTAACTTTTTGCTTTGTGTGAGGTTTGGACTCTGTGTAATCTGTCACATTTAATACATTTCCAATTAATAAATCACAACATGGATTGTCTAATAAAGCACAAGTTACTCTGCCTGATAAGAATGGTGATTTTATATTGGCCCATGCCATGGGATATTTCTCTACTGTCCCTGAAACAGTTTTGCAATAGATGTACTCATCTAGGTAGTCTTTAGGATCAGCTAAGGTCTTTCGAAGACCGATAAGACAGGACCCTGTGTCGCGTACACATGTGCATACTGTGTCATTGATGTAACCTTTATGGAATGTTAATTTTCCTAATGACAGTTTTGAGGTTTTGTTCAATTCCTCACTTTCTTGTTGAGCATTGACCTCTTTATCTAAAGAATGAGGTTGAGTGATGTTAACAACATTATTACAATATGGTACAAAATCTGGTGTTGTCTTCATGTCAGTGATGTTCACTTTTCTTACGTTCTTTGCTGAACTGCATTTTGAGTCTATTGCCAAGTTAGCTTCCTCATTGGCAATAGGGACGGCGTGCCCGCATGTTAAGGTACCATTTTCATTGAAGGTATTACAGACAGTGCATTTGTTAGAAGTAAATACATCACAAGCCTGTGCTGCATGTACAGGATGTTTTTCTGGATTTTCGTCTTCTGACGCTGAGCTATCGAACAAGGCGGCATTGGCTTTGTTGGTCATATGCCTGCCTCTACAATCCATACGATAGTGACCGTAAGCCTTGCAGAGAAAACATTTACGTGCACTTTTGAACGATCTACGTTCTACGTCTTGTCTGTTTACCATATTTTGCAAGTATGTTAGGTACCCTGGGTTTTTATCGCACATCTCGTTCAAATGGTGAGACAATTTACAGTGAGTGCATTGTCTAACTCTATCAGAGGTAGGCCTGTATGGTTTTTGCCTACTATAGTTGTTCTCATAGTTGGCTGCTGCTACCCAGTTACTGTCAGTAGCTTCAGTGGCAAAACACTGTTTATTTGCCGTATAATAGGCCGACCCACGTTTTTCCATTTCTTCCACACTTGTGCATTCATTCTCCTGCAAGAACTTAGAAAAAGATGGTGGGATAGAAGAAATAACTTTATCTCGAATAATGAGATCTTCTAATTTATCATAATTTTTGTTAATTTTGGCTGATGAAGTCCATTTGCTGAAAATGTCTCGGACTAAACAGAGGTAGTCAGAGAACGTTTGAGTTGATTTTGGACTCAGTTTACTGAATTGTTCTCTGTACCCTGCTTCATCTAACATGAAATGTGCCATTATTTTAGATTTAATGTAATGGTACTCTTTCCTGAGGTCTTTGGGGATGGTTTCAATGACTTTCAAAGGTTCCCCAGATAGACTCCTCATATATAAAATATTCCATTCCGAAAGTGGAACTTGGTAATGTTCCATTAAAGTCTCAAAATTTTGGGTGAAGGCTGCTATGCAGTCACCGGAGGTATAGTTACGAACGATACCTTGGTACTTTTTATACTGGTTTTCTTTTTCCAGTCTTTCAGATTTCTTTGACTCTTTATTCATTGCAGTCTCAGTGTCGAGTTGTTTAATTTTCAATTGTAATTCAAGTTCTTCTCTCTTACTCTGAGCTGCTATTTCTGCTTTCTTAAGTTCACTGTCTATCTCAGCTTGCTTTGTCTTTGCAGCCATTTCTACTTCGGCTTGCTTTAATGCTGTTTCAGCCTCTATTTGCTTTGCAGCCATTTCTGCTTGTTTTAGAGCTCTTTCTGCTGCTCTTTCATCGCGTTCGGCAGCTTTTTCCTGAACAAGTAGGTATTCTGCGTATTTCTTCTCACACCATTGAGTTAATTCATCACCTTCCAACTTTAATTTTAACCCCATATCGATGAAATCAAATAATGACGACATGATGGAGAAAATATGTCAATGAAAATCAACCACACAAAATATGTTGTAAATGGTTAGTAGAAAAATAACTTACAATTGATTTGACTATACGATGCGTGCCCACTAATGCATACGTAAAGTTAAAGTGAAGAAAAATATACTCAAGTGCCCTTGGATATGGTGACGAAAGGTTGGGCAATCGGGCTAGAAAACTGTAGGGTCGTACTTCAGAACCACTAATGACCTCTACGGCAGGGTTATGGATGGTACGCAAAAACCTGCTTTGTTTTTGGAGAGAAATAAGTTAGCGTGTGTTTGTTGGTGTGTGCCTGTAAGTCACTAAGTATTGATTAGGTTTGGATGGCGTTGAGTATAATTGTATGTCGTAAATTTGTCGTCAACAGTGTTTCTTTCAACAGAAGTTACACTCTTTCCAAAACTCTTTGCGTTCCACAAACTCAATAAACAAAGACAATCTATCTGTATTTGAACACTCAATAACATTGATGACACATCACTTACATCAAGATGACATTCAGTAAGGACAAAGACATCAAGTTTACAAGATGGCGACAAGGTCAAAATGGCGGCAAAATCACAATGTTGACAAGGTCAAACGGTGACAATTTTCACAAATCACAAATGTTTAACACGTTTACAGGATCAAACAATATGTACTGTACATTTACTAATGATCTTAAACATATTTAGACAATGTAGTAATGGATCACACTGAGACTTTTCCGATCACATGTACATCACTATAACCTTGACAAATTTTACAAGTACAAGAATTATAGTTTTAAAGTTTTAAATCACAAAGACGAACAACACACGTCTAAATATATTAGGTTCTTAAATAAAGACGAGCAACCCACGTCCACACATGTCAGGATCTTCTATTAGGCTCGTTGGCTAACACATGTGAGACAGTACAAGTACAACGTGATTCGACGTAAGACACAGCAACACAAGTTTTATGGATTTATTACCACATGAAATACATAACAATAGTTACAGCAATGTACAACATATAACAACTCACAACCACAATACAGCTCATAGGTCTGTCGCTCACGATATCAGTCGTTCAGCTCACAACCACGGAGATTCACACAAAACGCCTTGCTCTCGACACACACGTCCGTTCAGATGTCCAGTCCCAGCTTGGTCTGAGATTAACACACACACTGCCCACTGCCTCTGGTGGGGTCACGTGGCTTTGCGTGCGTCTGTCGTCAGCGCTGGTCGCGTGTCAGGTAAGAATCTCGCCAGCGCGACAACTCTGGTCCGCCGGGCGCCGCAACGATGTTGCTGCTAGGCTCTGACACAGACTATGCATGGAAGATACTTATAATATAGTAACATATAAAGGCAGGAAATCAGACCCATTCCAAATAATATCTGGCTTGAAACAGGGTGATGCACTATCGCCGCTACTCTTCATTCTGGCTCTAGAGAAAGTTGTAAGGAAGGTAAAGGAGGAATGTGATATTGGAGGAACATCCAGACTGCTTGGTTATGCAGATGATATAGATATTATAGGTCAAAGTGAACAAAAGACATTGGAAATATTGACTCACTTAAAGGAAAAAGCCCAACAGATGGGGCTGGTTATCAACCAAGATAAGACAGAATATATGGTAATTTCAAGAGACGGAATGGCTAAAAACTCTGGCCACATACAAATAGATAATATGACCATTAAAAGAACGGAAACATACAAATACCTTGGTACAATCTTCAACTGCTCCAACATCATAAGGGAAGAAATACAAACTAGAATCAACTCTGGAAATAAGATATACTATGCACTACAACATCTACTAAAATCAAAGGCGCTATCTCGTAACACCAAAATCACAACATACAAAACACTGATCAGCCCAGTTGTGCTGTATGGCTCTGAAACCTGTAGTACAACGAAACTTGAACGTGGAACTGTTGACATGATTTTCGCTGCAAGGCAGCTGCAAGAAAAATGTCAGGAACAGAACTGCGAAATGTTCTCCACTTTCATTGACCTTACCAAGGCTTTTGATACAGTCAGCAGAGAAGGACTGTGGAAGATTATGGCAAAATATGGCTGTCCACGAAAGTTTGTCCAAATAGTGCGGCTATTTCATGACGGCATGCAGGCAAGAGTACAAGAAAATGGTGAACTGTCTGAACCCTTTCCTGTTACCAATGGAGTGAAGCAAGGATGTGTCCTGGCACCAACACTGTTCAGCCTCATGTTTTCAGCCAAGGTGATGAATGCCTTCGAGAACGAGGACATTGGAATAGACATCAACTACCGTATGGATGGAAAGTTATTCAATCTCAGAAGGCTGAAAGCTAAAACCAAAATTAACAGCGGCACCGTCAGAGAGCTCCTGTTTGCTGATGATTGCGCTCTATACACCAACTCAGATGCGGACATGCAACATAATATTTCAGCTTTCTCACATGCCTGTGCCAACTTTGGGCTCAATATCAACTTGGAGAAGGCTGTAGTTATGTACCAGCCAGCTCCAGGGAATAATCACACTGTGCCGAATATCAAAGTGAATGATCATAGACTAAGTGTTGTGGACAAATTCACCTATCTTGGCAGCACCGTGTCACAAGCTGCCACAATCGATGACGAAGTGAATGCAAGAATCTCCAAGGCCAGTGCAGCCTTTGGCAGACTGTACAAGAATGTATGGGACAGAACTGGAATAAGCCTGCAAACAAAGCTAAAAGTCTACAAAGCAGTTGTATTATCCACACTGCTATATGCTTGTGAAACCTGGACTGTTTATCAGCGACACGCTAGGAAATTAAACCACTTCCACACAGTCTGCCTAAGGAAGCTACTGAAGATTAAATGGCAAGACAAGATTACAGACACTGAAGTCCTAGAAAGAGCATCCATGCCCAGTATCCACACTCTACTGATGAAGAATCAGATTCGCTGGGCTGGTCACTTGACTCGCATGCCAGATCACAGGCTCCCTAAACGAATTTTCTACAGCGAACTGCGTTGTGGTAAACGCTCCCAAGGTGGCCAGAGGAAACGTTTTAAAGACACTGAAAATTTCACTGAATGCTTTTGGAATTTCATCATGACACCTGGGAGGCTGCAGCCAGAGACCGAAATTCGTGGCGTGCATCATTGCGCAAAGGTGCAGTCATATGTGAGGCAACCAGGACTGCAAGAGCCGTGAAGAAAAGGCAGGACAGAAAAACCACTGCAGGAAATCCTCCTCCAGAGACGTCAAGCATTCTTTGCCCACATTGTCAAAGAACATTTCGAGCCAAAATAGGCCTTATCAACCATCTTAGAACCCACAGCTCCACACCTTCAACCCCACTGGATGAAATGAATGGTCATCATCATTCTTGATGGACAAACAACAACACAACGAAAGGAGACGAAGCCTTGTTACAAACCTTTGAGAACAAAATTTTAAGACGCATCTTTGGACCCATTAGGGATGCACAGAGTGGAGAGTGGAAAAGAAGAAGTAACAAAGACATTTATGATCTGTTTAAGTCCCCGCTAATCACTGGTATCATGAAGGCTAATAGACTACAATGGCTGGGGCATATAGAAAGAATGGAAGATAATAGGGAAACAAAACTCGCTTACACTCAGGAAATAAATCACCGTAGACCCCGAGGTAGAACAAGAAGGCGGTGGAGAGATAATACATATACAGACCTACAAGCACTTGGAATCAACGACTGGCAAGAGAGGGTCCACCAGAGAGACGAATGGCGACGGATTGTATCTGCAGCAAAGAACCTCAATGGCTCGGAACGCTGAAGAAGAAGAAGAAGAAGAAGATTTCTCATTTTAATTGCTGCTATTTGGTTCCAGTACATTTTTTACTTTATTTTTCTGAGATCCTTCCCATCAATGTTAATATCTTCCAATATTATAATTATTTCATCATGTTTTACTTTATCAAATGCCTTAGTATAATCTATGAAACATAAATATATGTCTTTCTTTGTCTCTATTGATCTTTCTAATAGTGTCCGTAATGTTTATATTGCATTGTTTGTACTTTTTCCTTCCACAAATCCATATTGTTTTTTTTTTTTCCACCCAAAATTTCCAATTTTTTTAAAATTTTTTCTTTCTTTTTGTTTTCAGTTTCAAATTCCTGGTAACTA
>JACEFZ010023341.1:0-31323 GCA_014155875.1 Cepaea nemoralis
TAATATAATTTAATTATATATAATTTTCTGTGGTGACTTCAACGCTAAAGGCAGATCATGGGGAAACACTTCCTCCAATACACAAGGGGAGGAGCTCGAGACTGCACTGGAAACCATCGACCTGGTTTGTATCAACAGTGGCTGTGTCACCAGGACAGCAAGCCGTCCAGGCGATGAGGACAGTGCTATTGATCTGGCGCTAGTTTCACCTTCACTCACTACAGTGTGTAGATGGGGTGTCCTAGGACACCATGGCAGCGACCACCACCCTTGCTGCATATTGGTGGAGAAAGGCAGAACCAGGCAGCACAAGCTAAAGGTAAAGACGTTCCAGTATGACAGTACAGGGCAAGATGTGGTGAGTAAAATAAGACGTGACAAGCGCAGAACGTTTCAGGGCAGGAAAAAAAGCTGGGAGCAGCCACCGTGGTGGAGTTTCGAGGTGGAGAAGGCTTGGGTGGATAAGCGTAGTGCTGTAAGGAGATGGCAAAATGCCAAGAAGAACAGAGCTGGTCATCCTAGTCCCTGCTTGCACTTAGAAAGAGAGATGCACACAAAAGTAAGCTATTTCAAAAAACTGGTCAAGGTGGTTAAAAGCGAAAAATGGGCAGAGGTGTGTCAAAGAGTAAGCACAGACAAGTCACTGAAATTGTTCTGGCGACTACATAAAAGCATGAGTGGGGTAGTCAAGAATAAGAGCATTTCTGACTTCCAAGGTGCTGACCTCATCTGGCAGAGGACTGACGAGGACAAGGGCAAAGCCCTCTTTGAACGCTACCTTGAGCAGAGCAACCAGACAGACATGGGAGGCCGGAATCTGGCCAAGGAGGTCACCTCAGACAGATGCAAGGCCCAGAACACTCCGGATGAAGACACAGTGACAGTGAAAGAAATCAAGGCTGTGCTTCGGCGATCAAAAAACAGTGCTCCAGGTCCTGATGGCATAAGATACGACGACATAAATAGGTGTACCGACAATGAGCTAGAGAAACTAGCAGACATGTACAACAACAGTATAGGGAGTGCTAGCATCAAGGAGGAATGGTTACATAGCTATCTGATTCCCTTGCCGAAGCCTGACAAAGACCACACAAAAATTCAGGGATATCGAATTATAACCATGCAGAATACAGTAGGCAAGCTGCTGGAGAAGGTAATTGCCAGGAAAATATCAAGCCAACTAGAGAGGCAAGGTGTTTTCCCACCTACCCTGGGTGGGTACCGTCCAAAAAGAGAAACCTGGACCAATGCAGCAGTCTTTGCCCATGATGTCTATGAAGGTTTCCACTCAGGCACTGAAACCGTTGCTGCAGCGATTGATCTTGAGGACGCATACAACAGAGTACCACTGGATTTTTTAATGTTTCAGCTTCTTGAACTAAACGTAAGTCCATTCCTCCTTAGTTGGATCGCTGCAGCCCTCTTCCAACGGAGAGTAGTTTTTAGATGTGGCAGTTGGACTTCGGAACCAACAACAATATATCCTGGCCTACCACAGGGATCACCATTATCTCCGGTACTGTTCAACGCCTACACAGTGAGAATCACCAGTGAGCAGATCACTGGACCTGGCAGGACATTGTCATATGCCGATGATGTTTTAGTGTATCGTCAGGGTAAGGATAGAGAGGAAGTTGCTGTGGAACTACAAACCGAACTCAATCGCATAAGTACTTGGTGTGATGAAGCTGGGGCAATGGTCAACCCAACAAAGGCAACAGTGACTTGGTTCTCGTTGAATAATCATATTGTCAACAATCCAACACCAACTGTAATGCTGTGTTCAGAGACGGTGGAAAGAACGCAGGCAATGAATTACCTGGGGATACGGTTTGATCGAAGCCTTTCTTATAATGTGCACATAGACCAGGTGATAACAAAGGCCAAGCGGGGTTTGGCAGCGATGCGGGTGATGGCGGCAGCAAACTGTGAGCAGCGCCATCTATGTCTTCTGTACGAGGGGCTGGTCATGTCTGTTTTGGAGTATGCAATGGCAATCCTGACTCTCAGCCATAAGCAGATAGAAAGGATGGAAAGGATACAGAATGAAGCTATGCGCATTATTCTTGGATGTACAAGAGATACAGCATGCAGGGCGATGCGCTACCTTCTTGATTTTCCAACCATTGAAGAGAGAATGCAAGTTTGCAGGGCACGCGCCTACCTCAGAATTAACGCAAACACACAGCATCCACTGCATAGTGAAATTAGGAAGGTGAAGGGCAGCAGGTTAAAAAGAGGACGGTCGTGGATGGGTCAAGCCGAAGACATTCTTCAACAGGTGTGTTCACTTGAGGACTTAGAACCTGGCGAGGAGTGGGTGCAAGTGCCAACAGACTTCTGCACATCCTTTTCAGTTTGCATCCAACTAGATAGAAAATGCAGACAAGAAAATCCGGCTGCTGTGGAGGCTGAAGTACAAGCGTTGATTTTCGAGAATTCGCTAGACAGTGACGCGGTCATCTACACAGATGGGTCGGTCGTCCGACATGTGAGAAGCTCATGGGCCTTTACAGCTCGGGCCGGAGGGAGAATTGTGAAGGAGGACTCTGGTGCTTTCACTGAAACCACAAGTAGCCTGACCATGGAAGTCATGGCAGTAAGTAAAGCAATAACATGGCTCGAGACACAGACATTCACTAGGGCTTGTTTCCTTAGCGACTCAATGAACATGATCAAGAGGATAGAGGAGGGGTCGATCCGAAGAGAATGGTTGCTGCCTCTGGAGCGGTCTCGGCTGGCAAAGATTAGTTTCATCTTCGTGCCAGGGCATGCGGGAGTACAAGGAAATGAGCGGGCTGACAAGCTCGCAGGTGAGGCTACTGTGGAGGGCGGACGCGCCATGGACCAGGCTGACATTCTGAATGCTCTACGAGAAGTGAGACTTTTGCAAGAACCAAGTGATGACTGTGAATCTACAACAATGGCCAGACTGCGAGAGCAGCAAATTAAAAGAGGGGTGGCCAAACAAGAACACTACGCAGGAAGCCAAAGAAGATTGATAAACCAACACAGAACTGGTGTCGTTAGCCGCTACACGCTGCGGGATTTTCTGAGGAGGGGATCCGAGCACTTATGGACTGAATGGTCCGATGTGCAACGAGGATGATCTGTCGACTAACTAACTAACTAACTAATGTAATTATTGTATACAATACAAGTGAAATCAAAACCCATTCTCTCTCACAACTTCTATTAGAGACCTGAATAATAACAGACTTTTGTCCAATGGTGTGTACATTAGTGTGTGCACCCAATGTCCAACAAATAATACATTATGTACCCCTGAAATAAAATATAAATGTCATATCTCAATTCAACATGTTTTCCTACGTGATTACTATTCATTAATTAATATGTATGAATAATGGTAGCAATTTCAATGAATTTCTTTATTGATGAAAATGAATCTTACTCTATTATAATCTATAATGTTGGCTTGTTACCATTGGCCTCACTTAATTTTGAATATGGAGTTCCTTCCATTGGTATATGGTTCTTCTTGCACTCGTACTGGTACTGTCATATAACTAATAATCCACTTCTGATTACAAGTGTTTGAAATTTTCCCAATTACATAGGATGTATATATATGAAAATACACATCAATTTGACAAGAAATAGATATATTACATTAATATACAAGCGTCAAGTTGCTTGATCCTGATTTGCTTGTATTCTATCTCGAGATCCAAGACCAATGGATATCAGGTACACTTGATGAATAATGATGTTATATAGTATGACTCTCAAATTATGTAGTTCTGATTATTCAGTCGGCTGTCGTTTTGTCCTTCCTTAGTTGTCTGGTTATAGTCTACTAAGTATATCTGCTAAATTATTGACTTTTCTTAACTTATTCACTATTAGGAATGTAGACATCACAGCAGGCACTGCTGAGATAAGCTTGTCCCTCAGTATGAGGTCTCTCAGCTTATGAAAGTTTTCCTCAATGTTTGCTGACTTTAACCATTTGTCAAAACAAAGACTGAGCCTCCAAGCCAAAGTCAAGGAAGATCTGATAAGCCTTCAGCCTTAGGATCATATACATTGTTCGTAAACCATACTGATCTAAACTGAAGTGGCTGAAGACTATTTTGCTTTAGGTACTCATAATTGGTATGGAGGTCTTTGGAAAATACTTCCGATACCTTTAAAGGCTTAAGGGCGAGATGGTTATGAAAATTATAGTGCCCATTCCTCGATGGGGACCTTATAATGTTTCATTAATAACTTCAAAGTTTGTAACCCATGCTGATATGGAATCACCAGATGTATACTTTCTAATAATCCCCTGGTACCATTTGATGGGGTCCAAATTCTTTGAAGCCAGTTTGGCTTGAGCAATTTAAGTCTTTTTCTTTCTGTAATTGCTTCACCTTTAAGTTCCCCCTCAATCTCCTTTTCTTTCATAACTTGCTCTGCTGCCAGTTTCTCTCTATTGACAGCCAATTTCTCTCTTTCTAATGCTAACTCTCTTTATTTAGCCTCTTTCTCTGTAAGTAATCTCTCTTTTTCTGCTCCTAATCTTTTCTCAAGGGATTTCTTCTTCTTTCGTTTGCTTGAAATATGTCTATAACTGCAGTGTTGTCTCTTGTATGAATTTAACTGTCTTTTTTTTTTTTTTAGTTCACTCAGCGGTCCATAGAGTTTATCTTCCACTGTCATCTCTCTGAGCCAGAAGGTTTGCCTAGACATGTAATTTTGGCAGTCCTGGAGGTGCTTTGCTGTCTGCGACACCAATCCACATGTGCACATGGCTGATTCACCTATCTTGAATTTTTTATACATGTGGTTGTGCAGCAAAGAACCTCAATGGCTCGGAGCGCTGAAGAAGAAGAAGAAGAAGAAGAAAAGAATATGTGGTTGTGTAATCTATTGTTTTCTGTTCTGAGGCACAGAATGACTTGTTCTGGTCTGACCAATATGTAGTTAGTAGTGAGCTTGAGCAAACAAGAAGCTGCTGTTATTCACCCCTATAAGAAAGGGTTAGGTGTCTGATTCATGAGTCAGAGATCAGGAGTAGTGTAATATCAAATTCCTTTGACAAAACTCTCTTCGGAATATTGTCTAACTAGATACAATTCTTGTAAAATGGCAACGACGTGACGCATTTATTCTTCGGGACGACGCTGGTTTCGTGTTTTCCTGTGGATTATGTGGTGTTATTTTGCATTCGTTTAATGGAAGTGTTCAAAAGAAGCCACGGAAGGCAGGGGTGGATGAAATTTTGAGCGCAGCCGACAGATATTTGTTGGTTATGGTCTCAAGTTTCGCGACGGCAGGCAGAGGAGCTCTTAAACGAGTCAATGGCTGCGTTCTCCCGACCAGTACGGTTACTGCCATAGAGGAAAGCAATGGCAAACTACCTCTTTAAAAGTGCCTAGTACATTATGATTCGCCTAAAGACTGATCATCGCAAGTTAAGGACAGAGACATTAAAATTAGCATCATGGAACGTTAGGACGTTAAACAACGACGAAAAATTAGGGAACATAAAACAAATACAAAGAGAAAAAAATTAATATTTTAGGGATGCGCGAAACGAGATGGACAGGAGCGAACATCAAGATAATAGATGAAGATTTTAAGATTATTTATTCTGGAGGTGAAGATCGACAGGGGGGGGGGGGGGGGGGGGTAATTATTGTGGACCGAAAAACATCAAAATCTGTTCAAGGATATTGGGTCGTGTCGGATAGAGTTCTACTAGTTAAATTGAGTGGCACACCTTTTAGCATAAATGTTATTCAAGTATATGCCCCAACTGGAGAATGTAGTGAAGATAGTGTAGAGGAATGTTATAATGACATAGAGTCTGCCTTAAAGAAATGTAAAAATTCAGAAATAAACATCACAATAGGAGACTTCAATGCAAAAGTAGGAAATCAAGGTGGTAGATACACAGTAGGAAACTATGGTTTAGGAGAGAGAAATAAAAGAGAATACAGGCTCGTAGAGTGGGCAAAATAACAGGAAATGATTGTAGGAAACACCTGGTTCAAGCAACACCCTAGAAGATTATGGACGGGGATTAGTCCTGATAGCAGGATAAGAAACCAGATTGGCTACATTCTGATTAGCAGAAGATTTAGAAATGCGCTAATAATAGCAAAAACAGTTCCCAGAGCTGATTGTTATAGGGACCACAGACTTCTTACAGGAATATTGAGGATAAAGTTGAAGAAAGTCAAGTATATAACAGGAAACACTAAATGTGATTTGTGTACATTGAGTAATGACAAAGAAATACAAAACAAATTCAACAAATAAGTACAGAACTGATTTGATATATTGTCTGATCTGGAGATATTATTCCAGGATGTGGATGATCAATGGGAAATGTTGAAGAATTCAATCAGTTTGGCTGCAGAAACAACTATTCCAAAATTAAAGAAGGTGGGTCGTAAGAAATGGATGACTCAAGAAATTTTACACCTAATGGAAACAAGAAGACTCAACAAAAATAATTCTGCCAAATATGAAGAGATTCACAGACAAGTCAGAATATTATGTAAAGAGGCAAAAGAAGCATGTCTTGAGGAAAAGTGCTTAGAAATTGAAAAAAACAACACAACAGTCAAAATACCAAATTAGTACACAAAAGAATTCAGGAACTTACTTATAAAAGAACAAGTACATCAACAGGCTGTCTAAAAACTAAAGATGGCAAAATCATAATAGAAACAGATCAGATGTTACATGTATGGACAGATTATGTGAAAAACCTTTATAATGATAACAGAGAGGAACAGTATGATACTAGATTTAATAATGAAGGACCACCAATTTTGAAGTTGAGGTTCGAAATGTTCTTAAGCATATGAAAGCTGGCAAGGCCCCCGGTGTAGATAACATCACAACAGAAATTATTATAGCTTTAGAAGAATTTGGACTAGAGCAAGTCACCAGACTGCTGAGCACATTATATGATACTGGAGATATACCTTCTGAATTATGTAACTCTGTATTTATTGCAATACCAAAGAAATTAGGAGCCTTCGAATGTGATCATCATAGAACAATTAGTATAATGAGTCACATCACAAAGATTTTGCTACGAATTATCATGCAAAGAGTGAGGAAGAAAATACAACCTGAAATAGGTGAGGAACAATGTGGGTTTGTAGAAGGAAAGGGTACAGTAAATGCTGTGTATATGCTGCGAACAGTTATTGAACGTGCTATAGAAGTAAACAAGGATATACATCTTTGCTTTATTGACTACACAAAGGCTTTTGATAGTTAGACATGTCAACATGGTGGATATGCTTGCAGATCTACAAATTGATGGGAAAGACATTAGACTTATAAAAAACATATATTGGAAACAACAAGCTGCCATAAGGATTGATAATGAAGTGGGGCAATCCATCATTTGCCATGCCGGTAAACGTGGGCGGTCATGTTCTGCCATCTCACTCGATAACCAGAGTCGTGGATCAGCTCTGTGTTCCTGTCTCGACCATGCCACGTGGCCAAGCAACCTATTAAGAGAGGTCTTAGGCAGGGATGTGTAATGTCTCCAGATCTTTTTTTTTTCCCTATACAGTGAAAATATTTTCAAAAATGTAGAAGATATAAATGGAATCAGCAATAGAGAACAAAACATCAATAACATTAGATATACAGATGATACAGTATTGATTGCAGACAATGCACAGGATCTGCAACAATTAGTAGACTCGGTTGTTGTACACAGTGAGCAGCTGGGGTTGGAATTTAATTGTAAGAAGACACAGGTTATGGTCGTCACTAGGAAGACCGAAGTACAACAATGTAATATACAAGTAAATGGGAATATTCTTCAACAAGTGAATCGGTACAATTATCTCGGAACAGTCATAACATCTGATGGGAGATGCCTTGAAGAGATTAGAACAAGAATCGCCGTGGCGAAAGTAGCCTTTAGCAAGATGAAAAACATTCTGACCAATAAAAAGATGTCAATTGAAACGAGGAAAAGAGTGTTGAGGGAATACATAGAGCCTGTTCTTTTGTATGTATGTGAAACTTGGACAACGTGCAGTTAAGCTGAAAAATATCTGATGGCTGCATAAATGTGGTTTCTGAGGAAAATACAAAGAATACCATTGACAGATAGAAAAACAAATGACCAAGTACTATAGGAGACAAATGAAAATCGTAGATTGATTAGAGAAATTAGACGTAGACAGTCAAAAATTTTTGGACATGTTATGAGAAGAAATGGATTGGAGAACTTAGTGACAACTGGCAAGATCGAAGGGAACAGACCAAGAGGAAGACCGAGAGGAAAATACCTGGATGGCTTGGTCACATGGCATGGTCGAGACAGGAACACTGAGCTGATCCACGACTCTGGTGAACGAGTGAAATGGCGAGTCATGACCGCCCACGCTTTCCGGCATGGCACATGATTGATTGATTGAGATACAACTCAATCCAAGTCTCAAGTAGAACTCACCCTTCATTTCATTTCTGTCTGTGGCTGGTGTATAAATGTACACAATACTGAACAAATCTGAAATCTTAAACAACAAACTGCTGACTTGCAGTTGGGTCGGTCAACAGAAACCATTCCTCGCAAAGCACATATCAGTCTTGGCAGTTTAGTGGCTAGAACTGTAGACTACCAACTCAGCAGTCTGAAGTTGAGGTTCAATTCCCAACAGGTGATTGTTGGACACAGCCTAATACAATGGGTAACAACTTTTTGAACAAAATGTGGCAAGGAGGGAACTGGGCACCCAACACCATGACATGATCCAACGTTAAAATACCCCTAGGCTTTTAATCATTACCGGGGAATCTCCAGATTGTTGAGCGTAGACCTAAGTCAGTTCAAAGTTTAAATAATGGCAGTTACCATAGTTTACGCGCGTCCAGACCAAACAAGAACTGCGCAATGAATATCTTAGACAGTAATAATTTAAATGACACTGAAAGAAAAGTCAAATCTGTAAAATATCTATCTCCAAATGAAAAACATGTAGAATTACATCTATCATCCAAACGAGAGAAACGACATCTAGACGCCGGCAAAAACATTTAGATCTGAATGTAGAACATCTAGAGTGGCAACCCTGGTTTCAATGCCAATGCTGGATATGAATTTGATCATCTCTTTTAGCCTTTAATATGCTTGGGCCATCTTGAGTACTATTACAGTGTTGGTTTATTGACCCTGCTGTCCCAGAATAAATGTTCTGTGTACCCTGTCCGTCTTTTTATTATAAGCAAACATCAAATTCTGTCAAAGGATATCATGCTGTGTCAGACAGAGTCCTATTAGTAAAATTAAACGGAAGACCTTTTAAAATAAATGTCATTCAAGTATATGCCCCAACAAGTGAAAGCAGTGAAGAAAGCATAGAGGAATTTTAATAATGACGTGGAGTCTGCTTTGAAGAACTGCAAAAGAAATAAATATCATAATGGGTGATTTCAACGCAAAAATAGGACAGCAAAGCGATGGATGCAGTGTTAGGCAACCATGGTTTGGGAGAGAGAAATGAAAGAGGATACAGACTTGTAGAATGGGCAAAAGAACAAGAAATGGTTGCAGGAAACACCTGGTTTAAACAGCATCCTAGAAGATTATGGACATGGAGGAGTCCAGACAGCAGGATTAAAAACCAGATAGATTACATCCTGATTAGCCAAAGGTTTCGAAATGCGTTAACAGTCGTAAAAACAGTTCCAAATGCAGAATGTTACAGTGATCACAGATTAATTACAGGCACATTGAGGGTAAGGTTAAAGAAAGTCAAGTATACAGCAGGAAACCCTAAATATGACTGGTGCAAATTGAAAACTGACAAAGAAATACAAGATAATTTTAACATAGAAGTAAAGAACAAATTTGATATATTGTCTGATCTAGAGATCCTGTTTCAAGATGTAGATGATCAATGGGAAACGATGAAGAATTCAATCAGTTGCGCAGCAGAAAAAACTATTCCAAAAGTAAAGAAAGTGGGCCGTAAGACATGGATGACTGAAGAAATTTTACAACTAATGGAAACAAGAAGACAGAACAAAAATAATCCTGCCAAATATGAAGAAATTCACAGAAAAGTGAGAACCTTATGTAAGGAGGCAAAAGAAACATGGCTTGAGAAAAATTGCAGAGAAATTGAAAAACAACACAACTTTAACAATGCGAACCTAATGCACAAAAGAATTCAGGAGCTTGCTAATCAAAGAACACGTACATCAGCAGGCTGCCTAAAGACAAAAGATGGAAGAGTCATAATAGAAAAAGATCAGATATTACATGAATGGTCAGATTACGTGAAAAACCTGTATGACGACAACAGAGACGAACAGTATGATGTTCAAAATAATAATGAAGGACCTGCAATTTTGAAGATGGAGGTTCAGAATGCTCTTAACCATATGAAATCTGGCAAGACCCCCGGTTCAGACAGCGTCACAACAGAAATGATTAATGCTTTAGAAGAATATGGAATAGATCAAGTTACCAGTCTGCTTAATACAATATATGATACTGGAAATATACCTCAGGAGTTATGTAATTCTGTATTTATTGCAATCCCAAAGAAATCAGGAGCCTTGGAATGTGATCAACATCGAACAATTAGTATAATGAGTCACATCACGAAGATTTTGCTAAGAATTATCATGCAAAGAGTTAGGAGGAAAATACAACCTGAAATAGGAGAAGAACAATGTGGGTTTGTGGAAGGCAAGGGTACAGTAAATGCTGTGTATATACTGAGAAACATAATCGAACGTTCTATAGAAGTAAACAAAGATCTACACCTTTGCTTTATTGACTACACAAAGGCTTTTGATAAAGTGAGACATGTCAACATGATAAGGATGCTTGAAGATCTACAAATTGATGGAAAAGATCTTAGACTTGTAAAAAACATATATTGGAAACAACAAGCTGCCATAAGAGTTGATAATGAAGTAAGCCAATATCAGCCTATTAAAAGGGGTGTGAGACAGGGATGTGTAATGTCTCCAGATCTGTTTTCCCTGTACAGTGAAAGTATTTTCAGAAATATTGAAGATATGGAAGGAATCAACATTGGGGGACGATGCATCAATAACATTAGATATGCAGATGATACAGTCTTGATTGCAGACAATGAACAGGACCTGCAAAATTTAGTAGATGCGATTGTGACACACAGTGAACAACTAGGGTTAGAATTAAATTGTAAAAAGACACAGATTATGGTCGTCACTAGGAAGGACGAAATACCACAATGTAATATACAAGTAAATGGGAATATTCTTCAACAAGTGAGCAGGTACAATTATCTCGGAACAGTAATAACATCTGATGGGAGATGCCTTGAAGAGATTAGAACAAGAATCGCCATGGCAAAAGTAGCCTTTAGCAAGATGAAAAACATATTGACCAATAAAAAGATGTCAATTGAAACGAGAAAGAGAGTGTTGAGATGCTACATTGAGCCTGTACTTTTGTATGGATGTGAAGCGTGGACAATGAGCAGTCAGGCTGAAAAACATCTGATGGCTGTAGAGATGTGGTTTCTGAGGAAAATGCAAAGAATACCATGGACAGCCAGAAAGACCAATGAACAAGTCCTTCAAGAAACAAATGAAGATCGTAAATTGATTAGAGAAATTAGACGTAGACAGTCAAAATTTTTTGGACATGTTATGAGAAGAAATGGATTGGAGAATTTGGTGACAACTGGTAAGATCGAGGGGAACAGACCAAGGGGAAGACTGCCACATAACGGAACACGCGCCACCAAGTATAAAGAAGAGACCTTACTGGATTTTCCCAGACAGTCACAAAACTGGACGACAAATATGAGAAACCAAGGAAAGGAAAACAACGTCATTGGACGGCAACGGGAGACGCTGTGAATTGTGGATTCGAAAGGATGTGTTTCTAAAAGGCTCCGTGTGAAGGTGACACCTGGAGGCGGTAATTTCGTGATGAAGCAGCTGGGAGTCCGGAGAGGAATGTATTAAAGACAACACAACAGTAGAAAGACCGGGTGCGGATACCTAGACTTTTATTTAATCAGTTGAACTGAGGATTTGGATAATTAAGCCTCAAGGGCAGCGAGCTGGACTTAGAGCTCGTAGGTAGATGTTATTTAAGTGAGTGCCGATCCTGCGTATAGGGATCAGCTCACGTTTCTACAAGAGTATATACTTTTGTCCTGCGGCGGAATAAAAGTACGTCTTTCGCTTGCTCGATTTGAGTCTGCCATATATTCATGATCCTGTTGGTAAGATAGAACATGTTTTGTTGTTCTGATCTGTTCTTGACGAGTTCAATTTGAGTTGCTTTAAGTGTACGGTCCCGTGGGATTTAGAGGACAGGCACTTCAAGACACTTGGGGGTCGTCTCTGGACTGTTTGTTTGTCAACACAGATTCCCCGCCAATTTCCATAGCTGATCATAAAAGAAATTACGCGCCAGCGGCACAGTTCCACACCGTGCTACACAGAATGAAAGAACGCACGAAAACTCCACGTAACAAAAATGGTGAAGATCAGGAAGTATTTCAAGTAAGTTGAAGATCTTAGACGTTACAAAGTTTACAACAGTAAGTGAAAGTGTATATATTATAAGAACGGTACAATGAGAATTACCATATCAGGACGTAAGAACAACATTACATAGAAGAAGTGCAGTAGAAATATAATAGTCGCACCAGACGCGCGAAACTGCACGATATGAAACAAGCCACAGCGCTATATTATATTTATAACAACTGACATTTGGAAAGATCACAGCATATTTAAGAACATTATTGTGTTTTGAAAGAATGTACGGGTATGACTACAGTGCTACTTAAGAAAGGAAGATAGTACATAGATATGAAATGTCCGAAACATTCGACACCATGGTCGATATGGAAAGGAATTATGTCGATGTGAGTAGGCAGTGAGAGCTGAAGAAACACTGCGCTGCCACAATTCTACACCACAGTAACCTATTAGACTATAGCACAACGATTGACAATTTGTATTCAAGAATCTATGATCGATTAGAAATGCGCGAAAGTGGTGCATTATGTGGAGCAATTTGCTGAATCTATGAAGTTCATTACAGGCTCAGATATTTGTCACAATTTTATCAGATTTATCGGTGGACTGATACACACATGATGGGGTGTACTGCCGACGCACAGTTATAGTTACGCTGTTGGAAAGACATTCGCTAATTCTGTGAACATTACAGAAAGTTTTGACTTGTTGGTTCAGAACGCCAAAGCATTGAACTACCTACATTTGTGGGACATGTACATCATACGTTCATTATATCTACTGCCGACACTACTTCATGTCTGAATTATCGGCGCATAGGTGAGTTAGTACATATTACGACATTTTATATGCACACTTCGTCATGTGTCAAGATGGATAGCACGTACACCACGGACACTCGTCTCCACCATAATTGACAAGGAAGATGTTGCGTTATTTGGACGTTGCACATTTATGAACTGAATTTATGAACGTACTCTAATACACGGACACCAGGACATACGAACACTGTCACACGGATTGATAACAAGACTACACTTTCGTTTATCACCGGATCGTGATAACGGGCACACAGCCTGTTCACTCATTAGACTTTGCTTACCAGAGGTCGAATCAAGTACCTACAGCACACATTCAGCCTAAAGTATCAATACTAAGGCTAAAATAAACTCAAGTTTCGTCGATATACCACAGCCGACTACGTGTTCTTATGAGTCGGTGACGGACCACGTCGGTCCAGGGTACCGGTACAAGTTAATTGTACTATCATCTCAAGGCAGGAGCAACAATCGTTACACAACTCCTCACATATTTTCATGCAGCCAGGATACAACTGATCGATTGCCGATTACGGATCAGTATAGTTTGGAACTTATCAACACGTAATTGAGAGTCTCAAATTATATCAATTCTCGAGGGATTCAAATATTACTCTACGTTCGGGAGATGCACTAAAGGCCAGTAGCAATTGTATTGTTGATGTATTATAGCATTGATCCTTGTAATAAGGCACTATTTTTTTTTTGATCTTGCGGGCTTCACCATAATACTATTGTCTTGTCATAACTGTAGTAGTATAGTATGTGCGTTACCCGTTAAAATGTGGATACAAAAATTTGTTATTGTTTGTAAACAGTAATATGTATTCGCGTCACTCGTCATTCGTCTTTGATGATTGTTAGTTGTCTTGCGTTACATATATATATTGTATATTGAATATATTTCTTCATATTTATTTTTTCTAGTATATTTATTTAGTTTATTATAGAGATATTTGATTGATTTTTTTTTGTGGTGTTCAAGTTGACACTACAAATTTATTTGAGTTGTATTTGCTCAAGTGTGATATAACATTTACGGTACTATCCGAATGATAGTGATCTGAGACAATATTACAATTTTGTCGATTCTTTTCTTCTCTTGCCTACGACCATATTTATTTCACCCAGATAGCTCATTTTACAGGTAGGACATTAGGACAAGATGTCGACACTACAACATTTCATTGAATTAGGTGAAAGGACTGGGTTAACTGGTTCTGACCTTAGAGGATTGGGCAAAGCATGAGCTCAATGAACAACAAAAACGTGACAAAGAAACTAGACAACTCCAGCTTACAGCAGAGAAGGAAACTAGACAACTCCAGCTTACAGCAGAGAAGGAAGCTAGACAACTGGAAAAAGAGGAAAGACAACTACAAGCTACGCGTGAAAAGGAAGAAAGACAACTTCAACATACACGTGAGAAGGAGGAGAGAGAATTAAAGGAAAAAGAGATGGCTTTGGAACGCGAACGAATGGAGGCTAGAGAGAGAGAATTAAATGTGGAACGCGAAAAGATTGCAGCGGAAAAAGAGAAGTTAATTATGGAAATGCAATTGAAAGAGAAACAATTGGCGTTTGATAAAGAGCGACTTGCTACAGAAACACTTTGGAAGGACAAGGAGGTTGAAGGTAACCTAAGGGTCAAGACTCTTGAGTTGGAACGTGGAGCTGAAATCGAACGAGAGAAAATGATGGCTAAACAGAACGATCCTGTAAAAAAGTACCAAGGTTTATTTAGGAATTTTCAACAAGGTGATTCTGTTAGTTCGTGGATAACGAATTTCGATGTGCTCGTAAAGTACTACAAGGTACCGGAGAAGGACGTACCGATTTTATTTCATCGTCACCTCGCGTTAGAGCCGTTAAAAGTGATAGAGTTAATTCCTGAAGATCTACGTACAAATTACAAATACATGCGCGATCGTGTGCTATCACATTTTTCATTGGACGAGGCTGGTTTACGTACGAAGTTTAAGACACTTACACCGAAATCAAACCAAACGTTCCTTGATTTTGCTTCAGAAATGGCATCTAGTTTTGACAAGTGGTGTAAGGCTGCTGATATAGAATCTAATTATGAGAAAATTAGAGATTTAATTATCAGAGATAGACTGTTATCTGCGATACCAGAACCTATGGCAGTATTTCTGATGGAAAATAAATGTAAGAGTTTAAATGAAATGGAAGCTAAAGGTGAGTCTTACTTTAATGCACATAGAGACGTGTTTGCCAACTGTACTCAACCTGAATTAGTAATAGGAGCAAGTGCAAAATTCCAAAGAGGAAACGGTAAGTTTAGAAAGTTTAGTAGTGGTGGCAATAGAAATAGTCCTTACAATAGAGAAGGTGATAGACCAAGAAAAGGCCAATTCACCAGATGTCAGTATTGTAGATTGTCGCATGGAAATTTAGAAATGTGTGATAAACATCCAGGTTATACCGCATATCTGAAAGACATTACTACTAAGAAGAGAAGTAAGTATGACTCTTTTAAAAGAAGCATTAAATGTTTCTCATGTAGGGCGTACGGACACACTAGTAGGTCGTGTCCGATGAGAAATTCCTGGAAGGAAGCGAGTACAGCATACATATACTCCAGTAGTGACTCAGACGATTTAGAAGAGACACACGCAGCTATCATACAACGATATGATGATCAGACTAGTAAGTCAGATAAGGGTATAACTGACAGTATTAGTAATGAATGTATAGAAACTATTCATGAAGCTAATGCCGTTAGCATACAAAATGGCAAACTAAAAGTTCATCAAGCATGGGTAAATGGTGAACCCACTACTTGCATTCGTGATTCTGGAGCTTCGATTGTCGGAGTAGATCGAAAGCTCATAAAAGAAGAAGATTATACAGGCGAGACTGTAGAGTGCAGAACATTCGGTGGCACAATAGAGAGATATAAGATTGCCACGATTACGATTATGTCACCATATTACGAAGGCACAATAAATGCAGCGGTATTACCAAATCCTTGTGCCGGATTACTGATTGGTAACATACCAGATGCGAAACAAGTAATGCATGATGAAGCAAAGCAATGGGAGATTGATCATGCAAGAGCTAACGCAATTACAAGAGCTCAAGACAAAAGGGATAAAGACAGTGACAAATTAGAAAATAATATCAGACTAGTGACTGATTTACCAGAAGATCAGAAACAGGATCCGACTCTAAAATCTTGTTTTAAGAAGTTGAGTGAACCAACAAAACAAGGTAAAAGAGGTAATTGGAAATTTTTCCTAGACAATAATATTTTATCGAGGCGATATGATAGAGGTACATCACATTATTTTCAGACTGTACTTCCATCGAAATATCGTACTGAAGCATTAAAATTAGCACATGATTCTCCATTCTCTGGTCATATGGGGATTGCTAAAACCACTAATAGATTGCTAACGCAGTTCTATTGGCCTGGATATAACAAAGACATTACCACACATGTACGTTCATGTACATTATGTCAAATGACCACACAAAAAGGCAAACATCCCAAAGCACATGTTCAGAAAACTGATTTGGCATCACGACCATTTCAGAAAATAGCTATAGATATTGTGGGTCCACTAAATACAACTACTGATCGAGGCAATAGATTCATATTAACTATGATTGATCTGTGTACTCGTTGGCCAGAGGCTATTCCTTTAAAGTGTATCACGAGTAGATCCATTCTAGATTCATTGTTGATAATTTTTAGCAGAATAGGATTTCCTAGCTGCATATTATCAGATAGAGGTAGTCAGTTTATATCAACGGCTACTCAAGAGGCAATGAAGATACTTGGGATTCCACAGGTGTTTAGTTCACCTTGGCACCCGATGACAAATGGTGTGAATGAGAACTACAACGGAGTTCTTAAACGAACTCTGGCGAAAGTTGCTGCGGAAAGGCCCAAAGATTGGGATATGTTATTACCAGCAGTACTATTTGCATACCGAGAGGTACCACAATTTAGTACAGGGTTTTCTCCATTCGAATTGGTATATGGAGCAAATCCAAGAGGTCCATTATTAATATATAATGACTTACTCACAAAGAAAACATATGATCATCCGAAAAGAGATGCATATGAAATGGTGACACAATTAAGAGAAAAAATTATCACAGCTTGTCAGATTGCAAAATCTGCACTAGATAAAGCTGGAGAAAGATACAGACAATATGGTAATAGGAACGCCAAGACAATAGTCTTGAAAGAAGAAGAAGAGGTTTGGTTATTGTTACCTGATCCTCGAGATTGTCTTGTTACTTCATGGCAAGGTCCATTTAAGGTAATTAAGAAAATTAGCGATGTAGATTATCGTATTGATGTCAATGGCAAACATAAAATTTTTCATATTAATATGTTGAAGCCATATATTCCACGTGAGGATAACTCAGGTCAAGTGACAAAACAAATTCCTCATAGGATAGCAACAGCTTGTTGGGTAATTAATGAGCAACAAGAAGATGCTATACAACAACAAATTCCAACACCTATAGTGAATAGCGACAGTAATTGGCAAGCGATACAGATAAGTAAAGATTTATCAGTACAAGATAGAGAAAAGCTTATTATTGCAATAAAGGAATATAGTTCAATTTTTTTCAGATAAACCGGGACAGACATCACTGATTAAACATAAGATAACTTTATTATCAAATATCCCAGTTAAAGTGAAACCATATCCTATTCCAATACATTATTTGGAAAAAGTTACTGCAGAAATTTCAGATCTAGATAAAACTGGAATTATAAAGAAATCAATTTCAAATTACTGTTCACCAGTTGTAATTGTTAAGAAAAAAGATGGGTCATTACGTTTATGCGTTGATTATAGGAAAGTTAATGAATTAACTTTACTAGATGCAGAACCTATGCCAAATATCGATGAGTTAATTGAAACCATGGCAAACTCGAAACTATTTTCGAAAATTGACCTTACAAAAGGATATTGGCAAATTCCAATGGAGGAAGATTCAAAGCATATTACAGCTTTTAGCACGCCGTTAGGTTTATATGAATGGGCATATCTTCCATTTGGTTTACAAAATGCACCAAGTACATTCATGAGAATGATGAGAAGATTACTTCATGGAATTACCAACGTAGCAACGTATATGGATGATATTTGTATTCATACTTGTGATATTGACACACATGTTAAAATTCTAAAACAAGTATTCCGGAGAATACAAGAACATGGGTTGAAAGCTAAACCAAGTAAAATTGAGATAGGGTTTACTGAGATACAATTTCTAGGTCATAGAATCTCTAACGGATTTAGGAAAACAGATCCATTAGTTGTGACAAAGATTCTCAATATCAAACCTCCAACATCAAAGAAGGAGCTTAGGAGTGTATTAGGGTTGATTAATTATTATCAAAAGTTTATCCCTAATTTTGCACATATGACAGCAACATTCTCGGAACTGTTAAAGAAAGGTCAACCAACAAAGATAGTTTGGACAGAGGATCATGAGAAGTTATTACAACAAATAAAAACTCTATTTAGTACATATCCTATTTTGAAATTACCTGACATTTCAAAAGATTTTGTTTTACAAACGGATGCTAGTCTACATGCTATTTCAGCTGTATTACTTCAACTACATGAAGGGAAACTACATCCTATTCTCTACTTCAGTAAGAAGCTATCTGAAACTCAGAGAAACTATGCTGTTACTGAACTAGAAGCTCTAGCTTTAATTGAAAGTATTGAGAAATTCTCTAGATACTTACTAGGTAGGAAATTTCTGGTTCTTTCGGATAACAAACCTTTGCAAATTTTCAAATCGGGTCATCCGAAGAATTCGAGAATACATAGATGGTCATTACTGTTACAAGATTATGAATTTGACATCTGTCACATTCCTGGAAAGGATAATAATCTTGCTGACATTCTCAGTCGATTATAGTTGAATAGAAAGGCAGTTCTTTGTTATAAGTTAATTAGTTATATATATTAATGTTCTGTTCTTTCATAAGTTATTAAGAAATTCGATAAAGATATATTCAGATAGTGCCGAATTGAGGGAACAATGCTATAAGAATCAACTAAATATTAATAGATTATTATTACAAATAGAATTTAGTCAATTAGGTACATAGGTTACCGATTTTCCATTGACAGCGTGAGTGAAGGCAATACGCGGAATAAGAACTTCACAAGAGACGCATGATTGGAACATTCATTGGACATTCAATGGCTAAGCCAAGTATTTTGTTTTGTATTGTCACACTAACTGTGAACGGTATATGATTGTGTTAATAATAGTTATTCATTAGTTGATTGTTAAATTATTAATAAGTAATTGCAGATTGATATTAATATGATATTGGTATTAATATAAATATTGAATTCGATGATATTAATTATTTACTTGCATTAACAAGGTTGTTGGATTAATTAATATTATAGTAGATGGATTAAGCTGCACAGAAGGAGCAAAAGAATAGATACAATCAAGCGACATTCTTAAGATATCCACAGGAAAAGGATCAATAGATTCTCAAGGCGGAAAGCGTATAAGTCACCCTACCCATGGAGATAAATTTCAGGAAAAGGAAAAGATGTATGGTACCAAACAAGGACAACAAGGGTCAACTACAACAAAAATGGTTACATGGAACACCTCATTATTACCCTCGTCCTAAACTCATGGTAAAACCTAGAGTTAGGACACACTTGTCTATTATGACAAGGTAGGGACTAATATGTTATTAGTTGGTCTGATTGCCCATAATCAGCCACACGACGTCCAACGGAGGGTTTGGACAGGTGGGCGTGCCCGTTATGTAGCTTTATTTTTTTTAGGGTAGATAAGGGGGTAAAACCAAGTACTATTCAGTTGTGGTTAAAATTGTTGTGGTAGTCGTACAGATATACAGATATAAAGAAAAAAATTATAAATAATTTTTTTTATCTGGGAGGGGGCATTATGCCACATAACGGAACACGCGCCACCAAGTATAAAGAAGAGACCTTACTGGATTTTCCCAGACAGTCACAAAACTGGACGACAAATATGAGAAACCAAGGAAAGGAAAACAACGTCATTGGACGGCAACGGGAGACGCTGTGAATTGTGGATTCGAAAGGATGTGTTTCTAAAAGGCTCCGTGTGAAGGTGACACCTGGAGGCGGTAATTTCGTGATGAAGCAGCTGGGAGTCCGGAGAGGAATGTATTAAAGACAACACAACAGTAGAAAGACCGGGTGCGGATACCTAGACTTTTATTTAATCAGTTGAACTGAGGATTTGGATAATTAAGCCTCAAGGGCAGCGAGCTGGACTTAGAGCTCGTAGGTAGATGTTATTTAAGTGAGTGCCGATCCTGCGTATAGGGATCAGCTCACGTTTCTACAAGAGTTATATCTTTTGTCCTGCGGCGGAATAAAAGTACGTCTTTCGCTTGCTCGATTTGAGTCTGCCATATATTCATGATCTGTTGGTAAGATAGAACATGTTTTGTTGTTCTGATCTGTTCTTGACGAGTTCAATTTGAGTTGCTTTAAGTGTACGGTCCCGTGGGATTTAGAGGACAGGCACTTTAAGACAAAGACATAGAAGCAAGTACCTGGATGGCTTGGCCTTGTGGCATAGTCGAGACAGAAACTCGGAGCTGATCCACGACTCTGGTGATCAGGTGAGATGGCAGAACATGACCGCCCACGCTTACCGGCATGGCACATGATGGATGGATTAATACGTATTATCAATTATAATTTCTTCTTTTTTCTACGCTGATAAAACCATTTCCTGTTATGTTATTTTTCATCTCTGTAAATCTTTTTAAAAAATATTTTCATGCAGTTCTTTTGAGATGCGTTTTATTTCTAGATCCTCTATTGCAGGGGTCACCAAAATACGGCCCGCAGGCAGGATGTTACTCTAACTTGCTTGATTTAACGTACGGAATACGAGATGTTGTGATACAATTTAAATGTAAATGTTGTTTGTGTTGTTTGTCCATCAAGAATGATGATGACCATTCATTTCATCCAGTGGGGTTGAAGGTGTGGAACCGTGGGTTCTAAGATGGCTGATAAGGCCTATTTTGGCTCGAAATGTTCTTTGACAATGTGGACAAAGAATGCTTGACGTCTCTGGAGGAGGATTTCCTGCAGTGGTTTTTCTGTCCTGCCTTTTCTTCACAGCTCTTGCAGTCCTGGTTGCCTCACATATGACAGCACCTTTGCGCAATGATGCACGCCACGAATTTCGGTCTCTGGCTGCAGCCTCCCAGGTGTCATGATGAATTCCAAAAGCATTCAGTGAAATTTTCAGAGTGTCTTTAAAACGTTTCCTCTGGCCACCTTGGGAGCGTTTACCACAACGCAGTTCTCTGTAAAAAATTCGTTTAGGGAGCCTGTGATCTGGCATGCGAGTCAAGTGACCAGCCCAGCGAATCTGACTCTTCATCAGTAGAGTGTGGATACTGGGCATGGATGATCTTTTCTAGGACTTCAGTGCCTGGAATCTTGTCTTGCCATTTAATCTTCAGTAGCTTCCTTAGGCAGACTGTGTGGAAGTGGTTTAATTTCCTAGCGTGTCGCTGATAAACAGTCCAGGTTTCACAAGCATATAGCAGTGTGGATAATACAACTGCTTTGTAGACTTTTAGCTTTGTTTGCAGGCTTATTCCAGTTCTGTCCCATACATTCTTGTACGGTCTGCCAAAGGCTGCACTGGCCTTGGAGATTCTTGCATTCACTTCGTCATCGATTGTGGCAGCTTGTGACACGGTTCTGCCAAGATAGGTGAATTTGTCCACAACACTTAGTCTATGATCATTCACTTTGATATTCGGCACAGTGTGATTATTCCCTGGAGCTGGCTGGTACATAACTACAGTCTTCTCCAAGTTGATATTGAGCCCAAAGTTGGCACAGGCATGTGAGAAAGCTGAAACATTATGTTGCATGTCCGCCTCTGAGGTGGCGTATAGAGCGCAATCATCAGCAAACAGGAGCTCTCTGACGGTGCCGCTGTCAATTTTGGTTTTAGCTTTCAGCCTTCTGAGATTGAATAACTTTCCATCCATACGGTAGTTGATGTCTATTCCAATGTCGTCTTTCTCGAAGGCATTCATCAACATGGCTGAAAACATGAGGCTGAACAGTGTTGGTGCCAGGACACACCCTTGCTTCACTCCATTGGTGACAGGAAAGGGTTCAGACAGTTCACCATTTTCCTGTACTCTTGCCTGCATGCCGTCATGAAATAGCCGCACTATTTGGACAAACTTTCGTGGACAGCCATATTTTGCCATAATCTTCCACAGTCCTTCTGTGCTGACTGTATCAAAAGCCTTGGTAAGGTCAATGAAAGTGGAGAACATTTCGCAGTTCTGTTCCTGACATTTCTCTTGCAGCTGCCTTGCAGCGAAAATCATCTCAACAGTTCCACGTTCTTTTCTGAAGCCACATTGACTCTCAGGAAGAAGACCTTAATCGAGATGGGCTGTGAGGCCATTGAGAAGAATTCTGGCGAGTATCTTCCCTGCAATTGAAAGCAAGGAGATGCTTCGGTGGTTGTCACAGGATTGGCGGTTTCCTTTACGTTTGTAAAGGTGGACTATTGACGCGTCCTTAAATCTGGTGGCATGGTCTCGTTCATCCATATGTTTGTGAAGACTTGGTGAAGCTGCTCTGTTAGGACCGGCCCACCTGCCTTGTATTTCTCTGCTGGGATGGAGTCAGGACCAGGTGCCTTGCCGCTGGAGAGTTGCTGGATGGCTTTGTTTACTTCCACTATGGTTGGCAGGTGATATGTGACGTTGGATGAAGAATGACTTGCGCGATGGCTTGGATTAAAGTGAGGAAGAGTTGCGCAATTCGTCGACCTCACTCTCTCGCCTGAGTCCATCTGTGTCCAGTGGCAAGACAAGTCGAGATGCAACATTTAATGTAAATGTAAATATTATGTTTAGAATAACAGGAGATCTTCACATATGTGGAGACCCCCTGGCTGTTACGTGTCTTAAATTAACTATTTTCAATTATAAATTATTCTTTCTAGATTTTCGTGTTTATTGTAATGTTTGCTTACTTAGCACCATCCCAAGTTCTTCTCCGGCTTGCGGTAGCGCCCCTATGCCCTGACGTTACCATGGTTTCAATGGCAGCACACACACATAGGCATCTTTCCCTCCCCCAGATGCGTCCGGCTGTCAACACAGGTCCGATGCTCCAGAAATATTTACTTCTTTTTATAGGTATGTAACAAATTCAATTTATTTATTAATTTTTTTGGACAGTGATAGGTAAGCGAACTCAAGTGTGAATAGAGGCAATAAAGTAGCAAACATAGCATAAAATGACATAGAAGCCTCATGGTATTACGAAAATAGTATAAGTAGCCCCAGCTCAGAAGAATTCCCTGGTCAAGGTGTTAATCAAGCTGGTCTCTACACCAGTGTTTTTCAACCTTTCTGCTGGAACAGATCCTTATGCAAATTTTTACGTTGCTCAAGGAACTCTGTGTGATGATCCAAGTGTCTGTCCTACTTTATGTAATAAACCAGATTGGCAGAAATGTTGCATTTAGGCGATTTCGGTCTGTTTCGGCGGAACCCCTGGCTGCTACTCGCGGAACCCCGGTTGAAAAACTCTGCTCTGGGCTGTTTATTTAGGCCAGCTCTATTTATATATTTTGCAAACTTTATTATGAGATCTCATCTCATCATGTTCCTTTTGTACCTTGCGGTGTCGAGGTGAAGTATAAACATCGTGAGACTGCCCAATTATGGGCTTTCTCGTAGTCCATTAAAATTATCGGGTCGATATCCGTTTTGGTCAGTCAGTTTATACTTCTTAGTTTTTCTACGAGCAGTATGAAGATCCCCTGCCGGCTTGCTAGGCCAGTCGCAGGTTTAGGACACTAGTCTGACCACAGGGAGTCTATCCCCTATTACGAGCCATAGCCCCGTTAGCCCATGACCTCGCGGTCATGGTTTCCCGGTCTGCACCACGTGGAGGTGGGGATTAACTTGTGTAGTCTGCGGGTCATCGGCAGGCTACTAATTTTCGCTCTTCACCCTCCTGGGAGAGGCTAGCTGATCTTAACCCTGCTGGCTGAAGGGCCAGGTGCATTCCACACCTTGCAGACTTATGAGATATATATTTTATTACCAAAGGTACCTATAAACTTTATATATACCATTGGTGAGCCGTAGCTTCACCAGTGACACCAAGTCCTTGGCTTTGTGTGTGTATGTGTGTGTGTGTGTGTGTGTGTGTGTGTGTGTGTGTGTTGCGCGCGCGTGTGTGTGCGTGCGTGCGTGTTTCAATAGGATTTTAATTATGTTTCTATTTCAATGTCTTTTTTTTTTTCATTTTCAGACCCCATGTACTTAACCCTTCATTATGGCTACTAAGAAATGAAAACTGGAGGCCGAGGGGTGCGTTTTCAATAACGAATTGGTAGTAAAGTACTTCTTTGTGGAAAAAAAGGATAAGAAAACCAGATGCGAATTATGCAGTGAAAGTGTTGCCGTTTTGAAAGAGTACAATCTTCGGCGTTACTACGAAAATAAACACGTATCAACATATTTAAAGCTTTCTGGAAAGTTACGCTCTGAGAAATATGAGTCCATGGAATGTGGTTTAGAGACACGAAATCTCTTAATGAGAAAGTGTGCTGAAAACGAATCTGCCACTCGTACAAGTTACAAAATAGTGCATAAGATGACAGAGATGGAAAACCGTATACTGATGGCAACTTCATAAAAGAGTATATGATAGCAGCAAATGACTTGTGTTCTGAGAAAGCCGACTTTATTTGGAACTATCAGCCTGTCCTCAAGTTCAGTTGTGCGAGGAACAGAAGAACTTGGAGAGAACATAGTACTACAGATACGCGAGAAAACTAGAAACGTATGGTATTCTCTGGAAGTGGATGAGTCTACTGATTTCTCGAGTACGTCACATCTCGTGTTCATTCGTGGTATCAATTTGGATTTTCAGATAACGGAAGAGTTGGCATTCGTTTGCAGCATGCATGAAACAACAACTGGAAAAGACATGTTCATATAAGTGTAAACAATTTTGCAAGACTATAACCTTTAGTGGAATCAGCGTCGAGGTATTACAGTTGATGGAGGAAAATACATGGCTGGAGTGAGGAGGGATATGATGAGGCAGATCAGGACTCAGTTAAAAGATGTGCACATTCCGAGTGCTCTGGTAATACACTTTATCATACATCAGCAAGCACTTTGTGGGAAAGACTTGGATATTTCTTGTGTACTGAAACCAGTCGTTTCTGCTGTGAAATTCATTCGGGGACATGCACTCAATCACCGTCAGTTCCAGACTTTTCTTGAAGAAATTGATTCTGACTTCTGTGACTTGCCCAACACACATCAGTGATGTGGCTCAGCTGCGGTAAAGTCCTGTTTCGTTTTTACAAACTCCGAAGCGAAATAGATGTTTTCCTCACTGAAGAAGATAGAGCTGATACACAGTTATCAGATCCTACCTGGTTGTCACAGTTATCATTTTTGGTCGACATCACATCCCACATGAATTAATTGAATTTGAAACTTATGGGCAAGGATAACATCTTCTGTGATCTCTACAGAATCGTCAGTAGAGTTTAGAGAAAGTTGTCATTGTTTGAAGCGTAACTGAAGGAGGAAACTTGTTTCATTGACACTGTTGCAAAAAGGTTTTAGCAACAATTGCCAAGATGTCAACCTCGATTTTCCGAGAAAAAAAAATGTATTCGTGACTTGAAGAAGCATTTTTTGGAGAGATTCTCAGATCTTGGCGGAATTGAGGGTGACATTCTTCTGTTCCAGAATCCGTTTGATTGTAACCTTGATGATGCGGCAGTTGAACTACAGTTGGAGATCACTGATTTGCAAGCACATGACTTGTTGAAAGAGAAGCACAGAAAAGGAACACTTGAAGAATTTTACGTTGCTTACCTGATGTTGAGTTTCCCAAACTGAAGAAATTTGCCGCTGGGATGGCATCAGTGTTTGGAACAACTTATGTCTGTCAGCAAACATTTTCAAAAATGAAGTATTTGAAGCCAACACATCGAAGGAGTTTGGCTGATGAACATTTGAAAACAATTCTCTTGATTGGATGTAACGATTCCAGACCAACACGGATGATATCTTGAAAGCCAAATATCAGTTTTACAAATCTCACTAACCTTTTTCGCTGCTTATTTCGTGAGATTCGGATATGTGCACACCAGGTCTAATGTAACTATCTTTTATGCTAACGTTGCCTTCTTTGATCACGTTGTTAGTAAATAAATATGTTGGTTGTCGCCATTCACCCATGATTAACTTAGTTTGTCGTCATTTTTCTCGGAGCTTTCGTTCTGGCTTGCAAGTATTGTAAAAATTAGTTGCGTGTCCTGTACAGGACGTTTGCAGTCAACACCAGCATTTTTTGCTGTTGTCGATGTCTTGGCAAGTTTACGTTCAGTAGTTTACCTTTGCTTTCTGAACGACGCGCACCACCCATACCATAGCATAAGATAAGCAACCAGAGCAACGCGGTCTGCTGCCAAATCGCATGCAGCTGTGTTTCGAACGTGTGTATACAGGATCACGAAACAGATCCGTAAGACCTTCGCAACGGAGACGGCGCAAGTACTGTACAGAATTAATATGCGGCACACGCTCGTCATTTTGTCAGTTATCCAGCACGCCATGAAAAAAAAAAGTTTGGTGACACTTGACTCTATTGCTTTGCATTTTTTAAATGCAACCACTCTTCTTTATCAACTCTGCAAATGTGACGTATTTCTCTGTCTATTAGTCTGGAGTATCTTTTGCTTTCTTTCTTTGGGTCATTTTGCTTAAGATTTCATCGGTTATCCATAATTGCTTTTGCTTATTCATCTTCACTGGCAAGATGGTATTTTGCAATCCGTATGCTAGTTTTTACACATTCCCATGTTGTAATAGTTTTATCCTCAGGATTTTAACGTTTATAGTGTTCCATACTTTCAACGATTAGCCTGTCATATTCATTTTTATTTTTTTACTTCAACCAAGTATGGTTGACTTATGTCTGGTTGTTTCAATGCCGAAATATCTGATTGAGGTCTCTTCGATCTCCTTGTTCCTGTATTATAAAGTTTTATTTGTAATTTTAAGACTGCAGTATTGTGGTAAGAGTTGATATCAGCACCAGGGTATGTTTTGACATTTTTAGCATTATTTTAAAATATATTTCTAATCATAAAGTAGTCAATTTGGTAGCTCGTTCTTCTTCTTCTTTCGTTATCTTGAAATATGTCTATAACTGCAATGTTGTCTCTTGTTTGAATTTAACTGTCCTTTTTAGTTCACACAGCGGTCCATAGAATTTATCTTCCACTGTCGACTCTCTAGACCAGAAGGTTTGCCTAGATATGTTATATTTTGGGCAGTCCTGGAGTATGTGCTCTGCTGTCTGCGACGCCAGACCACATGGCTGTTTCACAAGTCTTGAATTTTGTATACATGCGGTTGCGTAATCTATTGTATCCTTTCTGAGGCACAGAATAATGACTTGTTCTGGTCTGTCCATAACGTGGTAGTCATCTTGAGCAAATTTTGGTGGTTTTCTGACTGATTTGATCATTCTTTTCTTTTGGTGGTATGTAACGGGCGTATCAGGATGTTCTTCTTTTGCTCCTTTCTTAGCCAATTGATCAGCTCTGTCATTTCCGGGTACTCCACAGAGGGATGGTATCCACTGTATGATGACCTTATTGTGAGTGCTAAGTTCAGAAAGTAGGGTACTTATTACTGGCAATTTCTCAAACAGGAGCGCCTCGAGTATTGATTTTGCATCTGTCAATAGCACCATAGGTAGTATACCATTGCTGGTATTTAGTAATTTCTGTGTTGCTATCTTGGTTGCCTCAATTTCAGCATCATAGTCATAGCAGTACTTTCTTGTCGGTATTCTGACCGTGTCCCTAGTATTATTTGGGTATTCTATGTACACTCCCGATCCTCCATTTCGACCAGCATTTTGTGCTGACCCATCTGTGTAGACTTGGATCCAGAGGTCCTGTGGGTAATCTTCATCAAGGAAGCTGAGAGTGGCTGTTCTTCGCTGCACGCTGTTCTATTCTTCCTTGTCAAATATTCCTCTCACTTTTGTCTGGATTTGTAATGATAGTCTATGTTCATCTTTCTGAGGAGTTCTCTCTGGAATAGTTGTTAGGGGGATCCATCTTCCCCATTGCTTTTCAGCATAACGTGTTGGTTGACTGAGACTATAGTTTGCACATCTAGTAATCTTAATTTTAGTTTGATCATCCAAATATGGTGTTAACAATTGTTTAATTCTTGGTGTACTTTCCGTAAATGATGGAATGATTGATTTGTAATGTTTAATGAGACAGGCTAGCTTGGTTTTATCTCTCTCAGTTAAATTTGGTCTGAATGATAGTGCTTTCCATGTAATGATTTCTTGAATGGATGGTGTTGGTGTGATTGTTGGCTGTTCATGTGTCAGTGGTTTATTTATATCTTTATCAGTAATCTGTTCTATGAGGTAAGTTTCTGATTTCTTATCATGTTGATAGTGTTTTTCATAAGTGTTTTCGTTTACTTGTTTGTTGTCTTTCTCTATCTGTATATCTGGGGTAGTGTCTATCTGGTTATTCTGCACTATGACTACTTTATCTTCTTCTTTATCTTTTTCTTGCTGAATTATTGTTGTGGCATTTGTTACAGTGTTTTTTTTTTATTTGCCATGCTTGAATTTCCTCCTGTGTACCCTCTTTTATTCCAAGTATGTTACCTAGCATTAATCCAGCATACGGGTTTGGTAGCATTGCTGCATGTATTCTGCCACTTAGTATGGGCTGTTGATTTCGATCCATGCTGTGGCATACTTTTCGAGTGTTCCACCAAATGTTCGACAAGTTACTGTATTACCCGTGTAGTCTTCCCTTCTAAAAAAACCTTTGGTTTACTCCCATCAACGATGCTCCAGTGTTTCTTATGCATGTGGTTGGTATGCCGTTGACAAATGCTTCTTGGACTTTCAGAGTTGCACTGCACATGTTGTTTCTATTTGTTTGTTGTGTGGGTGCTCTATGACTATTTACAGCTTTATCAATCTGTTGTCTATTATTTTGGTTTGTAGTTGTAGACAATTTGCTTGTGTTTTGGTCATGTTATTCATTTCTACTAGGTTTGACATATGTTCTTTTAGCTTCTTTCATCATTAGTTTCAGTCTACAATTCTTGACTTCATGTCCAAAACTATGACAAAAATAACATTTTACCGGTTTTTTTGTCGTTTATGTGTGCTACTGGAAATGTTATTCTATCTTTTTCAAAATTCCACTTATCTATTTCAAATTATAGTCTTTTTGCTTCAAGATCTAGCTTTTGTCTTTCTAGAGCTAGTTCTTTATCTCTTTGTCTTTCTTGTGCCTCTCTGGCCTCTCTAGCTGCTTTCTTTTGTGCTTCTCTGGCCTCTCTAGCTGCTTTATCTTGTGCTTCTCTAGCCATTCTGGCTGCTGCTCTATCTTCTCTTATCTGACTTCGAAATTCTAAGAGTTTCTTTTCTGCCAATGTCAAAAGTTCTAGGCCCGTGAAACATAATTTCTCACAAAGTACTACAAAATCTACTAATGTAGACATGTTGTGGTTGAATACCTGTCTACTATATATGTGTCAATAATCTGTAGCTGACACCAATGTACACTACTGCAGATACCACGTGTATCAGTGCGTTGGGATACTAGTATCTGTGTTGGCGAAGGCAAAGAATCTCAACAGCAAGAATATATTTCAGTCAGTGTCGCTGTTGATCTTGCTCTGGCCAAGCCGACTGTGATGACCTTGGTGTAATAATACTGTACTACAATAATAACAATACTGGACAACAATAACACCTATCAGAAGTTTTAGCTAAATGACATAACACCTGTGGACAAAATAATCACAAATAATAGATACATTAATGACGTTAAAGAACAACAAATAATTGGACTAGGTTACAAAACAAGACAAAGTTCTCATTAGCAGTCTAATATTTACTTGAATTCTAAGTCAATTTCGAATGCTAACCGAACGGAACATACTTTTAGGTGATGATGAAATAACCACAAAAGTAGCCCCCCAACCTCCCACTAATGATGAGGGTGAGCAAACATATTGATGGAGGGGTACCTGTTGACTCTGGAATACTAAGCAGGACACATATACAAATCAAGTGAAAATAGCTTAACCTGTATAAATTAAGCTCCGGTGTCCTTGGTGGCTTGGTCCAGATGCTTGGCTACACTTCAGGATTCTTCAAAAAATTGGTATGGATCAGCTTTGCTGCATTTCGTCTGCCCTCTAACGTGTCTCGGTCGGACACGGGCTGTAACTCTCTTCGAGCTTCTTGTGGAACAGGTCCTGGCACGCGGTAGGCGGGTTCCACCTGTTTCCACGGAGCCGTAGGCAAACTGACCTATCCTTCTCGAAGGCTCTAGATTGTTCGAGCATTAGAGTGGGTCTATTTAGTTCCCTTCTATTGGGGTTATTTCCCTTCTATCTTTATGTCCATACCGACCCCATGTGAGACTTTGACAGGGTTGCCCCTCCCCGCTCTTATGGGTTAGTCTGTACTAATTCTGTCATAGGATCACATGAAGTTGGTGGTGGTAGTTTCGTGGATGGGAACTTGGTAATCTATATACCTGCACTAATAATTCATGTATTTTCCCGTACACCAATTCAGGGTGATTGCTGAAGAGCTCCTATCTCTTCCATATTCTTAAACATGCTTATCCGACTGAAGTTCCCTGACGCATCCAGTTGTATTTGCAACGGCGCCCTTCTCAAGTATCCATATGATACCAGGATATTGAACTCTGTATTAGAGAGTTTAAACAAGACGAATTGTCTTGGCTTATTTAAGAACACCTGCAATTCTTGTCCTAAATGTGTATTTTGATACACTTTTACTTCCGTATGTTTTATTTCCATATATTATAGGTAATTATATGTTTTAAATTTCTATATACTTATATATGTAATATA
>JACEFZ010023342.1:0-31603 GCA_014155875.1 Cepaea nemoralis
ACAGTGTTGGAGATCCATTGCAGCCAGCCTTCATTGTGGAGACGGCACCTGAAGGGTTGTTTTGTGAAGCCAATAAACAATAACATGAAGTAATGTAGATTTACCGGTCTCCCTAGTCAAGGCGTTACACGACTTTCTCCTTAATCCCGTATACTCTCGTGAGTAACGTTACGTGCGCGAGAATAAGTAGCGATTCTCTCCGCGTCGGTAACTTACATGGTATGTGAGCCGGTCGCTCAGAAAGCAATGGCAAACTACTGAGCGTAATCTTGCTAAGAAATCAACAATCAGCTGAAAGATGCTGATGTTGACAGCGATGTCCTGTAAAGGATATGCGGAAAAAAATGTAGCTTTACAGAACACAATTACTGAAAACAAAAGACGTTGCGGCGACTAGCCTTCATCAGAAACAAATACAAGTAGACACAACCATGTAAACACGGGGGAGACACTTACATCGTCTAGAACAAATACAAGTAAACACAACCATGTAAACACGGGGGAGACACTTACAGCGTCTAGAACAAATACAAGTAAACACAACCATATAAACACGGGGGAGACACTTACATCGTCTAGAACAAATACAAGTAAACACAACCATATAAACACGGGGGAGACACTTACATTGTCTAGAACAAATACAAGTAAACACAACCATGTAAACACGGGGGGGGGGGGGGGACACTTACATCGTCTAGAACAAATACAAGTAAACACAACCATATAAACACGGGGGGGGGGGACACTTACATCGTCTAGAACAAATACAAGTAAACACAACCATATAAACACGGGGGAGACACTTACATTGTCTAGAACAAATACAAGTAAACACAACCATATAAACACGGGGGAGACACTTACAGCGTCTAGAACAAATACAAGTAAACACAACCATGTAAACACGGGGGAGACACTTACATCGTCTAGAACAAATACAAGTAAACACAACCATATAAACACGGGGGAGACACTTACAGCGTCTAGAACAAATACAAGTAAACACAACCATGTAAACACGGGGGAGACACTTACATCGTCTAGAACAAATACAAGTAAACACAACCATGTAAACACGGGGGAGACACTTACATCGTCTAGAACAAATACAAGTAAACACAACCATGTAAACACGGGGGAGACACTTACATCGTCTAGAACAAATACAAGTAAATACAACCATATAAACACGGGGGAGACACTTACATCGTCTAGAACAAATACAAGTAAACACAACCATGTAAACACGGGGGAGACACTTACATCGTCTAGAACAAATACAAGTAAACACAACCATGTAAACACGGGGGAGACACTTACATCGTCTAGAACAAATACAAGTAAACACAACCATGTAAACACTGGGGAGACACTTACATCGTCTAGAACAAATACAAGTAAACACAACCATGTAAACACGGGGGAGACACTTACTTCGTCTAGAACAAATACAAGTAAACACAACCATATAAACACGGGGGAGACACTTACATCGTCTAGAACAAATACAAGTAAACACAACCATATAAACACGGGGGAGACACTTACAGCGTCTAGAACAAATACAAGTAAACACAACCATATAAACACGGGGGAGACACTTACATCGTCTAGAAACAAATACAAGTAAACACAACCATGTAAACACGGGGGAGACACTTACATCGTCTAGAACAAATACAAGTAAACACAACCATGTAAACACGGGGGAGACACTGACATCGTCTAGAACAAATACAAGTAAACACAACCATGTAAACACGGGGGAGACACTTACATCGTCTAGAACAAATACAAGTAAACACAACCATGTAAACACGGGGGAGACACTTACATCGTCTAGAACAAATACAAGTAAACACAACCATGTAAAACACGGGGGAGACACTTACATCGTCTAGAACAAATACAAGTAAACACAACCATATAAACACGGGGGAGACACTTACATCGTCTAGAACAAATACAAGTAAACACAACCATGTAAACACGGGGGAGACACTTACATCGTCTAGAACAAATACAAGTAAACACAACCATGATAACACGGGGGAGACACTTACATCGTCTAGAACAAATACAAGTAAACACAACCATGTAAACACGGGGGAGACCACTTACATCGTCTAGAACAAATACAAGTAAACACAACCATGTAAACACGGGGAGACACTTACAGCGTCTAGAACAAATACAAGTAAACACAACCATAGTAAACACGGGGGAGACACTTACATCGTCTAGAACAAATACAAGTAAACACAACCATGTAAACACGGGGGAGACACTTACATCGTCTAGAACAAATACAAGTAAACACAACCATGTAAACACGGGGGAGACACTTACATCGTCTAGAACAAATACAAGTAAACTACAACCATATAAACACGGGGGAGACACTTACATCGTCTAGAACAAATACAAGTAAACACAACCATATAAACACGGGGAGACACTTACATCGTCTAGAACAAATACAAGTAAACACAACCATATAACACGGGGGAGACACTTACATCGTCTAGAACAAATACAAGTAAACACAACCATGTAAACACGGGGAGACACTTACATCGTCTAGAACAAATACAAGTAAACACAACCATATAAACACGGGGGAGACACTTACATCGTCTAGAACAAATACAAGTAAACACAACCATGTAAACACGGGGAGACACTTACATCGTCTAGAACAAATACAAGTAAACACAACCATGTAAACACGGGGGAGACACTTACATCGTCTAGAACAAATACAAGTAAACACAACCATGTAAACACGGGGGAGACACTTACATCGTCTAGAACAAATACAAGTAAACACAACCATGTAAACACGGGGGAGACACTTACATCGTCCTAGAACAAATACAAGTAAACACAACCATGTAAACACGGGGGAGACACTTACATCGTCTAGAACAAATACAAGTAAACACAACCATGTAAACACGGGGGAGACACTTACAGCGTCTAGAACAAATACAAGTAAACACAACCATATAAACACGGGGGAGACACTTACATCGTCTAGAACAAATACAAGTAAACACAACCATGTAAACACGGGGGAGACACTTACATCGTCTAGAACAAATACAAGTAAACACAACCATGTAAACACGGGGGAGACACTTACATCGTCTAGAACAAATACAAGTAAACACAACCATGTAAACACGGGGGAGACACTTACATCGTCTAGAACAAATACAAGTAAACACAACCATGTAAACACGGGGGAGACACTTACATCGTCTAGAACAAATACAAGTAAACACAACCATGTAAACACGGGGGAGACACTTACATCGTCTAGAACAAATACAAGTAAACACAACCATGTAAACACGGGGAGACACTTACATCGTCTAGAACAAATACAAGTAAACACAACCATGTAAACACGGGGGAGACACTTACATCGTCTAGAACAAATACAAGTAAACACAACCATATAAACACGGGGGAGACACTTACATCGTCTAGAACAAATACAAGTAAACACAACCATGTAAACACGGGGGAGACACTTACATCGTCTAGAACAAATACAAGTAAACCAACCATATAAACACGGGGGGAGGACACTTACATCGTCTAGAACAAATACAAGTAAACACAAACCATGTAAACACGGGGGAGACACTTACATCGTCTAGAACAAATACAAGTAAACACAACCATGTAAAACACGGGGGAGACACTTACATCGTCTAGAACAAATACAAGTAAACACAACCATATAAACACGGGGGAGGACACTACATCGTCTAGAACAAATACAAGTAAACACAACCATGTAAACACGGGGGAGACACTTACATCGTCTAGAACAAATACAAGTAAACACAACCATATAAACACGGGGAGACACTTACATCGTCTAGAACAATACAAGTAAACACAACCATGTAAACACGGGGGAGACACTTACATCGTCTAGAACAAATACAAGTAAACACAACCATGTAAACACGGGGGAGACACTTACATCGTCTAGAACAAATACAAGTAAACACAACCATATAAACACGGGGGAGACACTTACATCGTCTAGAACAAATACAAGTAAACACAACCATGTAAACACGGGGGAGACACTTACATCGTCTAGAACAAATACAAGTAAACACAACCATGTAAACACGGGGGAGACACTTACATCGTCTAGAACAAATACAAGTAAACACAACCATATAAACACGGGGGAGACACTTACATCGTCTAGAACAAATACAAGTAAACACAACCATATAAACACGGGGGAGACACTTACATCGTCTAGAACAAATACAAGTAAACACAACCATATAAACACGGGGAGGACACTTACATCGTCTAGAACAAATACAAGTAAACACAACCATATAAACACGGGGGAGACACTTACATCGTCTAGAACAAATACAAGTAAACACAACCATATAAACACGGGGAGACACTTACATCGTCTAGAACAAATACAAGTAAACACAACCATATAACACGGGGGAGACACTTACATCGTCTAGAACAAATACAAGTAAACACAACCATATAAACACGGGGGAGACACTTACATCGTCTAGAACAAATACAAGTAAACACACCATATAAACACGGGGGAGACACTTACATCGTCTAGAACAAATACAAGTAAACACAACCATATAAACACGGGGGAGACACTTACATCGTCTAGAACAAATACAAGTAAACACAACCATATAAACACGGGGGAGACACTTACATCGTCTAGAACAAATACAAGTAAACACAACCATATAAACACGGGGGGAGACACTTACATCGTCTAGAACAAATACAAGTAAACACAACCATATAAACACGGGGGAGACACTTACATCGTCTAGAACAAATACAAGTAAACACAACCATATAAACACGGGGGAGACACTTACATCGTCTAGAACAAATACAAGTAAACACAACCATATAAACACGGGGGAGACACTTACATCGTCTAGAACAAATACAAGTAAACACAACCATATAAACACGGGGGAGACACTTACATCGTCTAGAACAAATACAAGTAAACACAACCATGTAAACACGGGGGAGACACTTACATCGTCTAGAACAAATACAAGTAAACACAACCATGTAAACACGGGGGAGACACTTACAGCGTCTAGAACAAATACAAGTAAACACAACATATAAACACGGGGGGAGGACACTTACATCGTCTAGAACAAATACAAGTAAACACAACCATATAAACACGGGGGGGGGACACTTACATCGTCTAGAACAAATACAAGTAAACACAACCATATAAACACGGGGGAGACACTTACATCGTCTAGAACAAATACAAGTAAACACAACCATATAACACGGGGGAGACACTTACATCGTCTAGAACAAATACAAGTAAACACAACCATGTAAACACGGGGGAGACACTTACATCGTCTAGAACAAATACAAGTAAACACAACCATATAAACACGGGGGAGACACTTACATCGTCTAGAACAAATACAAGTAAACACAACCATATAAACACGGGGGAGACACTTACATCGTCTAGAACAAATACAAGTAAACACAACCATATAAACACGGGGGAGACACTTACATCGTCTAGAACAAATACAAGTAAACACAACCATATAAACACGGGGGAGACACTTACATCGTCTAGAACAAATACAAGTAACACAACCATGTAAACACGGGGGAGACACTTACATCGTCTAGAACAAATACAAGTAAACACAACCATATAAACACGGGGGAGACACTTACATCGTCTAGAACAAATACAAGTAAACACAACCATATAAACACGGGGGGAGACACTTACATCGTCTAGAACAAATACAAGTAAACACAACCATATAAACACGGGGGAGACACTTACATCGTCTAGAACAAATACAAGTAAACACAACCATATAAACACGGGGGAGACACTTACATCGTCTAGAACAAATACAAGTAAACACAACCATGTAAACACGGGGGAGACACTTACATCGTCTAGAACAAATACAAGTAAACACAACCATATAAACACGGGGGAGACACTTACATCGTCTAGAACAAATACAAGTAAACACAACCATATAAACACGGGGAGACACTTACATCGTCTAGAACAAATACAAGTAAACACAACCATGTAAACACGGGGGAGACACTGACATCGTCTAGAACAAATACAAGTAAACACAACCATATAAACACGGGGGAGACACTGACATCGTCTAGAACAAATACAAGTAAACACAACCATGTAAACACGGGGGAGACACTTACAGCGTCTAGAACAAATACAAGTAAACACAACCATAGTAAACACGGGGGAGACACTTACATCGTCTAGAACAAATACAAGTAAACACAACCATATAAACACGGGGGAGACACTTACATCGTCTAGAACAAATACAAGTAAACACAACCATGTAAACACGGGGGAGACACTTACATCGTCTAGAACAAATACAAGTAAACACAACCATATAAACACGGGGGAGACACTTACATCGTCTAGAACAAATACAAGTAAACACAACCATGTAAACACGGGGGAGACACTTACATCGTCTAGAACAAATACAAGTAAACACAACCATATAAACACGGGGGAGACACTTACATCGTCTAGAACAAATACAAGTAAACACAACCATATAAACACGGGGGAGACACTTACATCGTCTAGAACAAATACAAGTAAACACAACCATGTAAACACGGGGGAGACACTTACATCGTCTAGAACAAATACAAGTAAACACAACCATATAAACACGGGGGAGACACTTACATCGTCTAGAACAAATACAAGTAAACACAACCATATAAACACGGGGGAGACACTTACATCGTCTAGAACAAATACAAGTAAACACAACCATGTAAACACGGGGGAGACACTTACATCGTCTAGAACAAATACAAGTAAACACAACCATGTAAACACGGGGGAGACACTTACATCGTCTAGAACAAATACAAGTAAACACAACCATGTAAACACGGGGGAGACACTTACATCGTCTAGAACAAATACAAGTAAACACAACCATATAAACACGGGGGAGACACTTACATCGTCTAGAACAAATACAAGTAAACACAACCATGTAAACACGGGGGAGACACTTACAGCGTCTAGAACAAATACAAGTAAACACAACCATATAAACACGGGGGAGACACTTACATCGTCTAGAACAAATACAAGTAAACACAACCATGTAAACACGGGGGAGACACTTACATCGTCTAGAACAAATACAAGTAAACACAACCATATAAACACGGGGGAGACACTTACATCGTCTAGAACAAATACAAGTAAACACAACCATGTAAACACGGGGGAGACACTTACAGCGTCTAGAACAAATACAAGTAAACACAACATGTAAACACGGGGGAGACACTTACAGCGTCTAGAACAAATACAAGTAAACACAACCATATAAACACGGGGAGACACTTACATCGTCTAGAACAAATACAAGTAAACACAACCATGTAAACACGGGGGAGACACTTACATCGTCTAGAACAAATACAAGTAAACACAACCATGTAAACACGGGGAGACACTTACAGCGTCTAGAACAAATACAAGTAAACACAACCATGTAAACACGGGGGAGACACTTACAGCGTCTAGAACAAATACAAGTAAACACAACCATATAAACACGGGGGAGACACTTACATCGTCTAGAACAAATACAAGTAAACACAACCATGTAAACACGGGGGAGACACTTACATCGTCTAGAACAAATACAAGTAAACACAACCATATAAACACGGGGGAGACACTTACATCTTCTAGAACAAATACAAGTAAACACAACCATATAAACACGGGGGAGACACTTACATCGTCTAGAACAAATACAAGTAAACACAACCATGTAAACACGGGGGAGACACTTACATCGTCTAGAACAAATACAAGTAAACACAACCATGTAAACACGGGGGAGACACTTACAGCGTCTAGAACAAATACAAGTAAACACAACCATATAAACACGGGGGAGACACTTACATCGTCTAGAACAAATACAAGTAAACACAACCATATAAACACGGGGGAGACACTTACAGCGTCTAGAACAAATACAAGTAAACACAACCATATAAACACGGGGGAGACACTTACATCGTCTAGAACAAATACAAGTAAACACAACCATATAAACACGGGGGAGACACTTACATCGTCTAGAACAAATACAAGTAAACACAACCATGTAAACACGGGGGAGACACTTACAGCGTCTAGAACAAATACAAGTAAACACAACCATATAAACACGGGGGAGACACTTACATCGTCTAGAACAAATACAAGTAAACACAACCATATAAACATGGGGGAGACACTTACAGCGTCTAGAACAAATACAAGTAAACACAACCATGTAAACACGGGGGAGACACTTACATCGTCTAGAACAAATACAAGTAAACACAACCATGTAAACACGGGGGAGACACTTACATCGTCTAGAACAAATACAAGTAAACACAACCATGTAAACACGGGGGAGACACTTACATCGTCTAGAACAAATACAAGTAAACACAACCATGTAAACACGGGGGAGACACTTACAGCGTCTAGAACAAATACAAGTAAACACAACCATATAAACATGGGGGAGACACTTACATCGTCTAGAACAAATACAAGTAAACACAACCATGTAAACACGGGGGAGACACTTACATCGTCTAGATTCAGGCATCACAAGTGGATGAGATGTGTGTGTGTGGGTGGGGGGGGGGGGCGGGGACCACCATATTATTGATCCCTTAATACAGGACGTCGCAACCAACCCCAGCATTTTAGTTGTTTGTAATTTCATCATCATCAAGTGCCCTGCCGGCTGGCATAGGCGTTCATGGCTCTCCACAGATCTCGGTCTTTGGTGTTCTGGATCTATTCTACTGTTGATATTCCTCCGTGCCACCGTCTCAATCCATCCAGCAGTGTTTGATTTACTGGGTAATTTTTTTTTTCCTTTCAGTAGTTTGCCATTGCATTCTGAACCAACGACGCTCATATTATCTAAATCAACGCAAGGCGGGCTGCTTTCAAATCGTCTGCGCCTGATTTTGAAACCCTTGACGTGGTATGAGGGAATTGTAAGAACCGCCCACTACCCTAGGCCACAGAGCCGGTAGAAACAGCATGACTGTTCTCGGTAGCAAGGCTTACGAAGGCAAGACATTGCCGCCTCGTCCAGTAGAGATCTTCAAGAGTTTCAGGTGACGCCCGACACTCATCAAGCGCCAGCAGAAGGAAGAAATAATTAAAATCGACGTTTGCAATACCAGGTATAAAGTGTAAACAACATAACCCGCCACACCCATCGTCCTGTCATTATCCTACACCCAACTCCCTCGGTTGGGTATAAAAAGAAAACATCGGTGATATTCGCGGATATATATTCATTCGCTCGGAATTCTGGGGTAAGTATGAACATTTTTTTTTCTCCAATTTTCATTTTTTCTTCATTGCTTTTATTTTTTCATCTTTTCATTCTTCTCATCCTGTCGTCACCTTTTGATGTAGTCACAGGAGATCTCCTTGGCTATATGTTGTATTTTGTGAATGTGTTTGTTTGCTGAGGAAGGCTAATCGCCGCAACGTCCTGTATGTGTCGTAATTCTGTTATGTAAAGCTGCACTATTTTGTGTCATTTTATATTGTTTACATTTTCACAGCTTTACCGCAGTTCCACCAAATTTTATTCAGGTATAAAGTGGGGATAGAGGACAGCGTGGCCGAATGGATAATATGTCGAGGTAGCTTGTTCAACCCCTACACTGGTCTAGAATGTTGACTTCTCGTCCTCGGCTTGAGGACATACGTTACAAGTACATCTGAAGTCGGAGTGGGTTCGCCTAATGGCGAGAAACACTGGTAAAAGGGCAAGTTAATCCACATGCAAAAATCAGTCCGGTGCACTAGAAGTATAGCAGCATGTCTATGGTCTATTCTTCACTTCATCAGTCCGGATATTGACTTGGCGACCCTCGTACCTCCGCTCCGTCTGCACAGCGTCTGCACAGCGGTGTCTCATTACATGGCTATATTATTACACAGAAAGTAAAAACTTAAAGTACGTTCTAGAAATTAGCATTAAAATGGAAGACCAATGTCAAGAGTATTAATACAAAGAAAGCCCTGCAGTTGATATTCAAATAAATACTGAAAGATTGGAACAGATGTCAAACTACTCCTTTCCTGGAAAACCAACAACAGTAAATATCATATGAATCTGTGCGATCACGAACATAATTTAAATGACAAAAACCACATTCAACATAACGCAACATATCTGCCTGTAAACAGATATGACATAAGCTCAAACTAAGCTATGAAAATATATATCTATTTGTCACCACTGTGTGGGTAAGGAATAGGGTTCAATGAAAATATGAAGAATAACATTTAGGTTTTAAAACCACGGGCCTCCATATTACTTAAACGAATTTCTTGGAAAAGAGAAATAAATAAGACAGTCATAAAAAAAAGTTCAACAGTGTTGCCTTCGGTTTGAACTCAGTCGTTGTCAACACAGGGGCTACTACTTTACTAGTTGCTACTGCTAGTGAGTGCTCTGGGCTGATTTTGAGTAGGGCAATTTCCCTACTTCTCTATTGTTCAGCGTCTTGTGAAGTGTATAAATACTTAATTGGTGCTTTATCCTGTGATTCTAGTATGACAGTTAAAGGAGGAGGAGGAGGAGGTGGAGGAGAGAGAGAGAGAGAGAGAGAGAGAGAGAGAGAGAGAGAGAGAGAGAGAGAAAGCTACAAGCAGTCAGTGATCATACGAGCCATTAACTGGTATTAACCACAGCCAGCCAGTTGTATCACAACAACACCAGAATCATACGAGCCATACAGATACATCAACGGCAGAGTGTTACCCCTAGCAAACTCTAACGAGCCAAGTAAACATTAATATTGAACCATGTCAACATAAATATACCCATGGCGAGAATCTATCAACACAGACGAGTCACTGTTATGAATACACTGAATCTCTGCCATGGCAAAATGGATAAACAAGTATAGGATATAAGGTAAGTAAACAAGTATTGGATATGTGTAAGTAAGCAAGTATAGGGTAAATGGTGTATAAGCATGTGAGTAAACAAGTATAGGGTATATGGTAAGTAAACAAGTATGGGGTATGTGGTAAGTAAACAAGTATAGGATTTGTGGTAAGTGAACAAGCGAAGGGACCTCTTCTCTGTGTATTGAGACGTATAGGGTATGGTGTGTAAAGAAGTGAGTAAACAAATATATGGTATATGTTGTGTAAGAAAGTATAGAGTATATGTTGTGTAAACAAGTGAATAAACAAATATAAGGTATATTTAATGTAAACAAGTGAGTAAACAAATATATGGTATTTGGTGTGTAAACAAGTGAGTAAACAAATATAGGGTATATGGTGTGCAAACAATTTAGTAAACAAGTATAGGGTATATGTTGTTTAAACAAGTGAGTAAATAAGTATAGGATATATGTTGTGTAAACAAGTGAGTAAACAAGTATAGGGTATATGGTGTGTAAACATGTGAGTAAACAACTATAGGGTATATGTTGTGTAAACAAGTGAGTAAACAAATATAGGGTATATGTTGTGTAAACAAGTGAGTAAACAAGTATAGGGTATAATATGTTCTGTAAACAAATGAGTAAACAAGTATAGGGTATATGGTGTGTAAACAAGTGAGTAAACAAGTATTGCGTATATGTTGTGTAAACACGTGAGTAAACAAGTATAGGGTATATCTTGTGTAAACAAGTGAGTAAACAAATATAGGATATATGTTGTGTAAACAAGTCAGTAAACAAGTATAGGGTATATGTTGTGCAAACAGGTGAGTAAACAAATATAGGATATATGTTGTGTAAACAAGTGAGTAAACAAGTATAGGGTATATGTTGTGTAACCAAGTGAGTAAACAAATATAGGGTATATGTTGTGTAAACAAGTGAGTAAACAAGTATAGGGTATATGTTGTGTAAACAAGTGAGCAAACAAATGTAGGGTATATGTTGTGTAAACAAGTGAGTAAAAAATATAGGGTACATGGGAAACGTCAGTAAAAAGGAAAGGACCCTCTACCACCCCATGATGCATATTAGGTATATGGTGCTCGTTCTATATTTTCATAGAACTTCCGGTGCTGAATGGATGATGAATATAATGCACAGGCCATTTTCTGCCACCAATTTTGGACTGGGTCGACCTGAGAGACTGGATCACTTCTAAATAAATCCCAATGGATGAAAACTGAAGGCAAAGAAGTCAGAGGGTGTCAAAATATATAAATGGATAGACAAACACCAAACGACGGTGTATCCGGGATGGTTAAGTCGGTCAAGAAACAGCCGAAGAAGCCGGATGTGGCGACCGAAAGACGCAAATACCACAGTTCTGCTTTAAACAGGGGCAACGCATTTACGTCCAAAACAAACATATAGGATGAACGTACATCCAAGGCGCAAGAAAGCAACTTAGTTGCATATCTTTTACAGGACGTCACAGTTAACACCAACATTCGTTGCTGTTATGATCTCTTGGGAAGTTTACGTCCAGTAGTTTACTATTGCTTTCTGAACGACCGGCATCCATACCATTTCGTAAAAAAGCAACCAACACAAGGTGTTCTGCTGCCAAATCTCCCGCAACTGTGTTTCGAACGCGGGTACGCGTGATTACGAACTGCGCCCGTAATTCCCTCGCCACGGAGCAGAAGAAACTGTTGTGGTTCTTTTACCGCCAATCATTCCTGCGCATGTGAGACCAAGTGGTGATTCCGATTATAAGCAGCGAACTTTGGGGACCACATTATGAGAAGAGATCAACTGAAACATATTGTAACAAGTGGATAGTTTAAAGGGTGTTAAGGCGAGGAGGTCGATTTTATTTCACCACGTTTACCTGTGAAGTCGGAGTAGGTTTGCCTGATGGCGAGGGACACTGGCACTAGGGAAAGCTAATCTACACGCAAAAATTAGTCTAGTGTGCTAGAAGTAGTATCACGTGTATGGACTACGCCTGAGTTCAAAACGAGGAATGCAGGTCAGCATGGCCGAATGGGTAAGAACGCGTGATCTTAAACATCCGTTGTGCTGATGCCGAGATAATCGGTTCAACCTCTACACCGGACAGCTGGACTAAAATGTTGACCTATCGTCCTTGACATGGGGACATAAAAATTACAAGTACCTCTGAAGTTGGAGTGGGTTCGCCTGATGGCGAAGGGCATTGTTAATAGGGAAAGCTAATACACACGCAAAATCCAGTCCATCACAACTAGAATTACAGCGTATATACTACGCTTGAGTTCAAAGCGAGAGAGCGAGCGCAAAAAAAAAAAGGATACAGGAAGATAACGAGAAACGATTCTTGCCAGCATTCATCGTGACATGGGAAAATATCACAAGATTGGATACTCTTTGAAATCGCTAGATGTGAAGACGCATAATCACCCACGCCAGTCGGCAATGAACTTGATGATGATAATGCGACTTCTATGTGGGAATAGAAGAATGACTAGAACACAATGTTCACATAACAAACGCAATTAAAATAACTTAAAAGAGCTAACAAAGAGAACTACAAATAAGTTACTCGCATCAGAAGCAATCAAAAGCAGACAATCCACATACTACATTTATTGGACACGTCATAAGAAGGGGTAAACTGGGGTACATCGTAAAAAATGTCACAGTTGGAAATGAAGAGAGGTAGGAGGGGGCTAAATGAGAAGATGCTAGACAGGTTGGCATACTGGCATGGAGAATATCTGTCTCAGAACACCCTGGCGACAAAACACTGTGGACAAATAGGACGACCAGGGACACACGGCAGGGACTACTGTACAAGGAGAATGTGACTATGTTAATTACTTCGAATACGATACAGTGAGTAGAGGGTCTAAACTAAACGATACTCAAGGCGTAGAGGCGAACTTTTAATCACGTTGCTACTGGGATAATTAGCATGGGAACTCCTAATGGGCTTCCGTAGAGAGACGGGGTCATCATCATCATCATAATCAAGTGCCATGCCGACTGGGGAAGGCGTTCACGACACTCCACAGATCTCGGTCTTTGGTTTTCTGGATCAACTCTGCTGATGATATTCCCCCACAACACTGTCTCAATCCATCCAGTATCATTTGTCTTGGTCTGCCTCTGCCTCTCTTCCCTTCTATCTTTCTAGTTGTCACGGTGTCCTCCAGTGCCTTTCCTCTCATCACATGACCAAATAAAGCTGTTTGTCTCTTTCTTATTGTTGTATATAATGCTCTAGTTTCATTAGCCTCTTTTAGGCAATGACAGAAAAAGAGAAAAGAAAAATCACAACAACAGAAATGAGGTTTCTGAGAAGAATACTCAACGTATCAAGAAGAGATAAGATCAGAAATGAAGAAATCAGGACTAAAGTAGGGGTTAAAGCAGCTCTAGATTTTATTAGAAAGCAGCAAGTCAAATGGTTTGGCCATGCAAGTAGGCTACCAGTCAACAGCATGCCACAACAAGCAATGATGTACAGACCAGATGGAAACAGAGGAAGAGGCCGACCACGTAAACGTTGGACTGAGGGAATAACAGAATCCATGGGAATGTCGATATACGAAGCCCATAACCGGGCACTCTCACGAAGTTTATACTTCACCTCGACACCGCAAGGTACAAGAGGAACATGATGATGAGATGAGGCAATCGTTGTTAGTTACTTTGGCAGTCCAATGAATTCGTAAAATTGTCTCAGGAACCACATCTCTGTTCTCTCGTCCTAATTTGTCCATTTACGTTCCAAGATGCACTACCATTCAACAAAACAGGTTCTATAAATCACTATATAACTCTATGTAAACGAAAGAAGCAGCGGCTGCAGCAGGATATAACAATATGAATTACAAATAATTAGCTATGTTTAGGAGTGTCTAGTACTAGCTAGTCATGCGTCGAAATACACTTGTTCCTGCAGCGAAGCGCTTTCGTAATTTGGAGTTGACAGGTTCGAATCCCGGTCGGTAACTATAGCTTTCACATTTTATGTTGTCTTGTGTGTCCTCTAATCTCTACTTCCTTCTTCTCCTTCTGTGAGCGCCAAAAATATGTGTGTTTATTTATATTTAGTTCCTGCGAAAAGAAGAGACATACTAAATATACCTAATTGTTTGTAATTCATATAGTTCTATATAGACGGAGTGCGTGTTTGAACTTCCCGAGTGCAGTGGTTTCTTAAATCCACAGGAAATCAGTTTGGGAACCAGTTGAGGCCACTGAAACAGTTACATAAATAAACACACGTAGTATTGTTTGGCGCTCACAGAAGGAGAAGAAAGGAGTAGAGTTGTGGAGTGTTTAGCTGGTCATGCGTCGAAGTACTCAAGTACACTTGTTCCTGCAGTGAGGCGCTGTCGCCATTTGGAGGTGACAGGTTCGAATCCCGGTCGGTAACTATAGCTTTCAAATTTTATGTTGTCTAGTGCGTCTTCTAGTCTCTACTTCATTCTTCTCCTTCTGTGAGCGCCAACAATACTACGTGTGTTTATTTATGCAAATGTGTCTTAAATCCAGTACTCAGACTACAATACCGCGAGTATCGCCTGCAGCGAGTAGACGGACGAGTATCGAGTCCGGTGACGTCTGCTGGAGACAGCGGGGGCCAGGGAGGGGGACAGGGAGGGAGACGGATCTCCCCGCAACCTTGCCAGACTGTCGGGGGGAGGGAGACGGATCTCCCCGCAGCCTGGCCGGACTGTCGGGGGGAGGGAGACGGATCTCCCCGCAGCCTTGCCGAACTGTCGGGGTCCTCTCTCTCTCTCATCCACTTCAGTGCCAACACCTCGACCCGGTGCGTGCGCTTCTGCGTTCTCTGGTCTTGTTTGGGTAAATACTGCCGTGGAACGTGCATTTCTTGTAGTTAAATAAACAGCTTTGTTGTCATCTTATATAGCATAGCCATAGCTTGCAGGATGTCGCCGTGTTTATTTTTTATTTATATATTGATTGTGAACAATTGATCGCAAAACAACAGCCCACACTTGGTGTGATGTGTACACTGTACACTGTACAGGCAGTTTGTAGTTAAAAATAAAAGTATCACCTGTAACTGTAAGTCGCGGTGTTTTTATGAGCAAATAAAATAAATATTGTTTAGAAAGTAGTTTGTGGTAAAAGTATCACCCTATTCCCGTATCTTGTGGTGTTTTTATGGGCAGGTAAATTTAGGTGTTGAAATATTAAAGTAGACAGTAGTTTGCTTTATTAAAAGTGAGCAATGTAGCAGTTTTATTTATTATACCGTGGTGTTTTTATGGGCCGGTAAATTTAGGTGTTGAAATGTTTTTAAGAAAGTTAGTGAGCAAAGTTAGTTTGTATGCAAAATGTATCATGGAATAAAGAATATTTTGATGAAATGCACATTCATAAAACAACTAGTACCATCTTGTATAAAATAAAGGATTGTGGAGAGACATGTTCACCAGTATCAGTGAAGAGGCATTTGAAGAAGCTTAGTCAGGTATATGTGTTGGTGTCAGGTCTCTGTCAGACATGACTGAGCTACCCTATGACAATAGACGGTACTACTTGATTTCTGTTAGTACCGAATGTTGAGCAGCATTTACCAAACCTGACACTTCCACATTGTGCCAACAGCTTCAGGCAGAGGAGCGCAAATGGGAGGGTACAAGCCTTTTCTTAGTGCGAGGAAATGCAGTCTAAAGGCTAAATGTCATGGCAGAGCAGATCAGCCGGCTCCGTGGCGATGGGGTTGTGGACATAGTTTACCTACGTTCGAAACACAGCTCCGCGCAATTTGGCAGCAGACCGCATTGCATTGATTTTTGGGAGAGTTTATACCGCGATAGCTCGGAATAGACAGAGTAGTTTATACCGCGATAGCTCGGAATAGACAGAGTAGTTTATACCGCGCTGGCTCGGAATAGACAGAGTAGTTTATACCGAGCTGGCGTTTGAAGCTGTTTTAATATCAAGAATAATTTTCCAGATTGGTATCCCCAATAAAAATAATTGTGTCCCCATGAAAGAATTGTTAACTTGCGTTTCTGTACTCTTACTGTTTACAGGCATCCATCTTTGTTTACATTACCGACCTACTATTTCCTGATATTTATGTCATCATAATTCCGGTCCAAGCTGACAGTAATTAATATGCGTTGCTTCAGAAAGACATGATTAGCCAATTCAAACACCAGGCTTCCGACTTACTGGCCTGATGAATTAACAAATAAACAAGGAAATGTTACGCAAATAAAGTGCAGGAAAACCTGGTATATGTGAAGCAGGTTGAAAAGAGAGAGGGCGGAGATAGATAACGAAGATAGTGTGAGAGACAGAGATACGAGAAAGATGTGTTGAAAGACATAACAAAGTGATAAAGACAAGTGAGAGAGAGGGAGGGATATATATATATATATATATATATATATATATATATATATATATATATATATATATATATATATGTCTAAATCAGGGGTCACCAAACTTTTTTCACGGCGGGCCGGATAATGACGAGCGCGGGCCGCTTACTCATTCTGTACAATACTTGCGCCGGTCTCCGTGGCGAAGGTTCATAATCCCGTATACCCGCGTTCAAAACACAGCTGAGCGCGATTTGGCAACTGATATTTGGTTTCAAGATATAATCAATGTTTGGGTTGGAATTGCTGCATCCAATCAAGAGAATTGCTTTCAAATGTTCATCAGTCAATCTCGTTGGATGTGTTGACTTCACATACTTCATTTTTAAAAAAATGCTTGCTCACAGACATAAGTTGTTCCAAACACTGGTGACATACAAGCGGCAAATTTCTTCAGTTTCGGAAACTCAACATCAGGTAAGTAGCGGTAAAATTCAACAAGTTGTCCTCTAGTTATTGATCCATGCAAGCTGCAAACGGATGCCAACTCTTCCGTTATCTGAAAGTCCAAATTGACGCAACGAATGAACACGAGAAGTTGTGGCGCACTCGAGAGATCAGTCGACTCATCCAGCGCCAGAGAATGAGAAGTTGTGGCGCACTCGAGAGATCAGTCGACTCATCCAGCGCCAGAGAAGTTGTGGCGTACTCGAGAGATCAGTCGACTCATCCAGCGCCAGAGAAGTTGTGGCGTACTCGAGAGATCAGTCGACTCATCCAGCGCCAGAGAATGAGAAGTTGTGGCGCACTCGAGAGATCAGTCGACTCATCCAGCGCCAGAGAAGTTGTGGCGCACTCGAGAGATCAGTCGACTCATCCAGCGCCAGAGAAGTTGTGGCGTACTCGAGAGATCAGTCGACTCATCCAGCGCCAGAGAAGTTGTGGCGTACTCGAGAGATCAGTCGACTCATCCAGCGCCAGAGAAGTTGTGGCGTACTCGAGAGATCAGTCGACTCATCCAGCGCCAGAGAAGTTGTGACGTACTCGAGAGATCAGTCGACATCCAGCGCCAGAGAAGTTGTGGCGTACTCGAGAGATCAGTCGACTCATCCAGCGCCAGAGAAGTTGTGGCGTACTCGAGAGATCAGTCGACTCATCCAGCACCAGAGAAGTTGTGACGTACTCGAGAGATCAGTCGACTCATCCAGTGCCAGAGAAGTTGTGGCGTACTCGAGAGATCAGTCGACTCATCCAGCGCCAGAGAATGAGAAGTTGTGGCGCACTCGAGAGATCAGTAGACTCATCCAGCGCCAGAGAAGTTGTGGCGTACTCGAGAGATCAGTCGACTCATCCAGCGCCAGAGAAGTTGTGACGTACTCGAGAGATCAGTCGACTCATCCAGCGCCAGAGAAGTTGTGGCGTACTCGAGAGATCAGTCGACTCATCCAGCGCCAGAGAATGAGAAGTTGTGGCGCACTCGAGAGATCAGTCGACTCATCCAGCGCCAGAGAAGTTGTGGCGTACTCGAGAGATCAGTCGACTCATCCAGCGCCAGAGAAGTTGTGGCGTACTCGAGAGATCAGTCGACTCATCCAGCGCCAGAGAATGAGAAGTTGTGGCGCACTCGAGAGATCAGTCGACTCATCCAGCGCCAGAGAAGTTGTGGCGCACTCGAGAGATCAGTCGACTCATCCAGCGCCAGAGAATGAGAAGTTGTGGCGCACTCGAGAGATCAGTCGACTCATCCAGCGCCAGAGAAGTTGTGGCGCACTCGAGAGATCAGTCGACTCATCCAGCGCCAGAGAAGTTGTGGCGCACTCGAGAGATCAGTCGACTCATCCAGCGCCAGAGAAGTTGTGGCGCACTCGAGAGATCAGTCGACTCATCCAGCGCCAGAGAAGTTGTGGCGTACTCGAGAGATCAGTCGACTCATCCAGCGCCAGAGAAGTTGTGACGTACTCGAGAGATCAGTCGACTCATCCAGCGCCAGAGAAGTTGTGGCGTACTCGAGAGATCAGTCGACTCATCCAGCGCCAGAGAATGAGAAGTTGTGGCGCACTCGAGAGATCAGTCGACTTATCCAGCGCCAGAGAAGTTGTGGCGTACTCGAGAGATCAGTCGACTCATCCAGCGCCAGAGAAGTTGTGGCGTACTCAAGAGATCAGTCGACTCATCCAGCGCCAGAGAATGAGAAGTTGTGGCGCACTCGAGAGATCAGTCGACTCATCCAGCGCCAGAGAAGTTGTGGCGCACTCGAGAGATCAGTCGACTCATCCAGCGCCAGAGAATGAGAAGTTGTGGCGCACTCGAGAGATCAGTCGACTCATCCAGCGCCAGAGAAGTTGTGGCGCACTCGAGAGATCAGTCGACTCATCCAGCACCAGAGAAGTTGTGGCACACTCGAGAGATCAGTCGACTCATCCAGCGCCAGAGAAGTTGTGGCGCACTCGAGAGATCAGTCGACTCATCCAGCGCCAGAGAAGTTGTGGCGCACTCGAGAGATCAGTCGACTCATCCAGCGCCAGAGAAGTTGTGGCGCACTCGAGAGATCAGTCGACTCATCCAGCGCCAGAGAAGTTGTGGCGCACTCGAGAGATCAGTCGACTCATCCAGCGCCAGAGAAGTTGTGGCGCACTCGAGAGATCAGTCGACTCATCCAGCGCCAGAGAAGTTGTGGCGCACTCGAGAGATCAGTCGACTCATCCAGCGCCAGAGAAGTTGTGGCGCACTCGAGAGATCAGTCGACTCATCCAGCGCCAGAGAAGTTGTGGCGCACTCGAAAGATCAGTCGACTCATCCAGCGCCAGAGAAGTTGTGGCGCACTAGAGAGATCAGTCGACTCATCCAGCGCCAGAGAAGTTGTGGCGCACTCAAGAGATCAGTCGACTCATCCAGCGCCAGAGAAGTTGTGGTGTACTCAAGAGATCAGTCGACTCATCCAGCGCCAGAGAAGTTGTGGCGTACTCGAGAGATCAGTCGACTCATCCAGCGCCAGAGAAGTTGTGGTGTACTCGAGAGATCAGTCGACTCATCCAGCGCCAGAGAATGAGAAGTTGTGGCGCACTCGAGAGATCAGTCGACTCATCCAGAGCCAGAGAAGTTGTGGCGCACTCGAGAGATCAGTCGACTCATCCAGCGCCAGAGAATGAGAAGTTGTGGCGCACTCGAGAGATCAGTCGACTCATCCAGCGCCAGAGAAGTTGTGGCGCACTCGAGAGATCAGTCGACTCATCCAGCGCCAGAGAAGTTGTGGCACACTCGAGAGATCAGTCGACTCATCCAGCGCCAGAGAAGTTGTGGCGCACTCAAGAGATCAGTCGACTCATCCAGCGCCAGAGAAGTTGTGGTGTACTCGAGAGATCAGTCGACTCATCCAGCGCCAGAGAAGTTGTGACGTACTCGAGAGATCAGTCGACTCATCCAGCGCCAGAGAAGTTGTGGCGCACTCGAGAGATCAGTCGACTCATCCAGCGCCAGAGAAGTTGTGGCGCACTCAAGAGATCAGTCGACTCATCCAGCGCCAGAGAAGTTGTGGTGTACTCGAGAGATCAGTCGACTCATCCAGCGCCAGAGAAGTTGTGGCGTACTCGAGAGATCAGTCGACTCATCCAGCGCCAGAGAAGTTGTGGCGTACTCGAGAGATCAGTCGACTCATCCAGCGCCAGAGAAGTTGTGTTGTACTCGAGAGATCAGTCGACTCATCCAGCGCCAGAGAAGTTATGGCGTACTCGAGAGATCAGTCGACTCATCCAGCGCCAGAGAAGTTGTGGCGCACTCGAGAGATCAGTCGACTCATCCAGCGCCAGAGAAGTTGTGGCGCACTCGAGAGATCTGTAGACTCATCCAGCGCCAGAGAAGTTGTGGCGCACTCGAGAGATCAGTCGACTCATCCAGCGCCAGAGAATGAGAAGTTGTGGCGCACTCGAGAGATCAGTAGACTCATCCAGCGCCAGAGAAGTTGTGGCGCACTCGAGAGATCAGTAGACTCATCCAGCGCCAGAGAAGTTGTGGCGCACTCGAGAGATCAGTCGACTCATCCAGCGCCAGAGAATGAGAAGTTGTGACGTACTTGAGAGATCAGTCGACTCATCCAGCGCCAGAGAAGTTGTGACGTACTCGAGAGATCAGTCGACTCATCCAGCGCCAGAGAATGAGAAGTTGTGACGTACTTGAGAGATCAGTCGACTCATCCAGCGCCAGAGAATGAGAAGTTGTGACGTACTTGAGAGATCAGTCGACTCATCCAGCGCCAGAGAATGAGAAGTTGTGACGTACTTGAGAGATCAGTCGACTCATCCAGCGCCAGAGAATACAAGTTCCTAGTTTGCTGGCGTATCTGTAGCACTGTGTTCTCTCCAAGTTGTTCTATTCTTCGCACAACTGAGCTTGTCGATTCTCCGCACAACTGAGCTTGTCGGAAGGCTGATCGTTCCAAACAAATCGGTTTTCTCAGGACACAAGTCATTTGCTGCTTCCATCATACGAACGAAAGAAGAAGAAGAAGAAGAAGAAGAAGAAGAAGAAGAAGAAGAAGAAGAACGTACCTTTCCAGAAACTTATAGATGTTTTGTTTCGTAGTGTCGCAGAAGATTGTACTTTTTCAAAACGGCAATACTTTTCGCTGCATATTACACAACTGGTTTTCTGGTTCTTTGTTTCCACAAAGAAGTACTTTACTCCCCATTTTTCATTGAAAACGCGACACTCGGTGTCCTTGAGGATTATAGAAGCAACCACCTGCCCCGCTCTGTACTGGTACCTAAGCCCAGTACAGCCAGGGCTATAGACCAAGCCATGTGAGAAAACCCGGGTCAAGGAGGTCTTTCTGGTGACTTTCTGGTAACTTTGACGTTTATAATGGATTCCAGAGTAGACAGGAAACGATGGCGGCAGCGCTTGATCTCGAGGATGCGTACAATAGAGTTCGCTATGATATTTTGATGACCGCACTTATGGAGAAGGGGGTCAATCCCTGGTTGGTGAACTGGATAGCAGCAGTCCTGCATTCTCGTCAGGTTGCTCTCCGTCTGGGCGCATGGACCTCAGAGTCACATATTTTAACCCCGGGACTGCCACAGGGATCTGCAATCTCACCGGTGCTCTTTAATGTGTATACGAGCAAGATTGCATACCTAGAAGCACCAGGGGTTGGAAGGATTATAACATTTGCAGATGATATTCTTGTCAGCTGGTGAAATTAGAGCGCATACAGAATGAAGCTATGCGGGCCATTCTGGGATATGGGATTATTTGTGCATGAATGTTCTAAATAGACAGACAGAAAAACCAATGACCAAAGTGTGTATGCGTTACATCCTACATCTGCCTACTGTTGCTGGTAGGCACAAGGTGATGCAAGCGAAGGCATACCTCACAGTCGGGAACTGGATCTTATATGACTACTTATATGAATTCAATGAGATGCTCCCCACCAGGAGCCGGGCCGAGTCAGACAGTTTTAAATAATATTTTTGCAGTCCATAGAGTGCTCTTAGGTCTGCTAGTTCTGTGCTGTTTTTGCTCATCAGTATTGAGACAGCTGACTATGCATCTGTGAAGATAGCTATTTAACTAACTAACACTAACTTTAAACTCAACACATATCAATCCCAACACACAATCACTCAATCATGTGCCATGCCGGAAAGCGTGGGGCGGTCATGACTCGCCATTTCATTCGATCACCAATGTCGTGGATCAGCTCAGTGTTCCTGTCTCGTCCATGCCATGTGGCCAAGCCATCCAGGTATTTTCCTCTTGGTCTGTTCCCTTCGATTTTTGACTGTCTACGTCTAATGACTGATGTTCATTTGTCTCTTGTAGTACTTGGTCATTGGTTTTTCTGTCTGTCCATGGTATTCTTTGCATTTTCCTCAGAAACCACATTTCTGCAGCCATCAGATGTGTTTCAACTTGACTGCTCATTGTCCAAGTTTCACATCCATACACACAAGAACAGACATTCAAATAAGAGCTGTCAGATGAATTGTGGGAGGACGACCACAGTCAGGGATCCAGCACAATGTTGGACAAGGCAGATTGTTGCAGCATGGTTGTTAACATTAACATAGAATCAGCAATGTCTGTAAGCAGTAACATTGAATCAGCAATTGCTGAGAGCAGCAACATAGAATAAGCAATGGTAGTCAACAATAATATAGAAGCAGCAATGACTGTGGACATTAATGAAGAAGCAACAATGGGTGTGAACACCGGTGAGATACTTTTTAAGTGCAGTGATTGTGGAGCTGCATTCAGACAGATTGGCATTTTGAAATATCACATGACAACACACACAGGAGATACCTCTCCACTACCAACAAAATAATTAATAAAGCGTTGTTAATTAAAACAATTTTACTACAACAAGAAAACTCTCACAAAGAAAATACCCTTATTTTAAAAATTTATTATACATAAATGATGATATTGGTTATACATGTACATGTCATAAAATAACAATCCACTTTACAACAAAGGGCATATACATATTACATTATAACTATCTATGACCTTGATGCTTCGACCTTTCAGTTATTTACATCACTGATAGACCAGTTCCATTTGTAGTGACTATCCATCTTCCCTTGGGGTAGGTTAAGTCTGAAACTGGGTATGCGAGTGTTACCTATTCTGTTTCGTGGAACTTCTTCCAGGTAATATTTGCCTTCACTATATCAGCTGCACCAGTTATTATCTACCTCCAGCAATCAGTACAAAACACTACATCATTTATGATTTAACTAGCTGACATATTTTACTAACATTAAAGGGTATCATATATAAAGTTATTATCTACCTCCAGCAATCAGTACAAAACCATTTATTAGGTTTAGAAGCAGTACGCACACCAACACAATCATAGTGATACCATTCCAAACAGCCGTCACACTCAATCATCTTTATACTCCCATTGTCCCTAACAGCGCAAGAATTGCAGCTGAAAAGTACATTCTTTTTTTTTTTCTTCAATTCTGGCCTGCAAGGTTACCCATGCCTCTTGAACAAAGAGACTTTCAATTGACGACAAAGAAATGCTTTCATTAGCAAAGATGGATAGTATGTTCTCTGCTGACTTTAAATTAGAAACAGAGTAAGGTGGAAGGACAGACGAATCGAGCAGACAGCCAGATAGAAGCATCTGCTTCTTCACCTCATATGATCTGGAATGAAAATCCTGTGGACACGTTTTTCTTTTTTTGTACCTCCTGGTAAAAGCTTGTACCTGTCTCGGTCTACCTTTTGTTTTTACCAGGGACAGTTTAACGTTAGAAAATCCACAGGATGATACAGCAGAGGAAGAAGCCGGAATTGAGAAATCAGCACCAACACTATCAGAAGACGCAGAGGAAGATGGTTCAGACAAAGTGGGTAGGACAGAGGCACCAACACGCGCGCTCAGTATCGTTCGCAGAAAGCAGGACAGGAAAGTGCGCTCTCGCAGGAAGAAGGAAGGAAATTATCGCCAACCGGGGTTTCCGTCCGAGCCAGCTCGGAATAAACTACTCTGTCTATTCCGAGCTATCGCGGTATAAACTGCTCTGTCTATTCCGAGCTATCGCGGAATAGACACTTTCTTGATTTTTTACAAAATGGTATGGGTACCAGTTGCTCAGAAAGCAATGGGTAACTACAGAATGTAAACTTACCAACTAACTTAAAAAGAACAGACCAGGCCATAAACATTGGTCGGCAATTGGTCTAATATCGAAGCTTTGACAAGCGGACATTTAAACCATTGTTTTGATTATCTGGCAGCTTCTGCAGCTTGTCTTGTTCCAAACTTATTGGTGTCACCTTTCCTCTGGAATAAATTAAACAGTCCGAGAGAGGGATTATGCTGCATGGACAACACATGGTCTCTAAATTCAACCCAGGCTTTGTGCTATGGAGAGTCACATTGGTTATCGCAATGGGTTGTAGTTATTTTTTTTTTTAAGCAGAATGTCACAATCTATCGTCTGCCAAGATGACAAGGTGCCAGTAGTCAGGTATAGAGCATTTCATGATTCATGGTATGAGAATACTGTGTTGCTAGTGGGACATAAGACTGAGTTGGTCGGAGATAATTAACAACAGGACAGATATTAAAGAAAGATTACATGAATTAATAAACAGCATACGGGTCAAGAGAGTGGAAGTTCTGGAGGGACATGATCTGCCATGGGAGTGAGCTAGAGATTTAGGAAGAAATTGTTTTGGCTGGTAGCTGAAGTTTCTTAATAGTTAGAATATTTTCTGTGTTGATAGCATGTAAAAAGATTAATTAAACATACTGAGATTGAGCCAGTTTCATAGATGACAGCATAGAGAGAAATACTACAAGTCTCCATTTTATGACAAGGAATGATATCAGTACATGAATTAATGAATTTTTAAAACCGTGTTGGGGTCAAAAGAACTAGAGTTGTATGGAGACCCATGACAGGAGAGCTTTTTTTTTTGTGTAGTGCAAAACAAAAGCACTTCAAGTAGCATATGTAAATTCATTCTCAGGTGATTATTTTGATCAGTAGCAATAAATTGTGATGAAAAGATAACACATGATAATACACTCACTATATGTTGTTACAACAATCTGTCTGGCCAGGTGCATCAAGGTACACCTGTTATTTCAATAATGCATGGGTGACATTTAGATTTTTAAATCCTGGTATGTAAATATTTTTCATTTTTGTTTCTATTGCCAAGCATGTCCTCTGATTTCTTCTTCTTACTTGTATCATCTGTGAGTGTCAATTAACGTATTCATTGCCAATTTGGACAGAAGGATGATATATCATGGTCAATGAACATTGTTCCAAACGAACCATTTCGGACCAAACGAAATATTTCAAGCTGAAAATCATCCAGTGCTACGCACCTACCAACGACGATACAGACATCAACAAAGATAATTTCTATGAACAACTAATTGGTACCATCAACTCATCTCCCAAGCACGACATTGTTGTTGCAATGGGTGATTTCAATGCCAAGATAGGGTCTGACAATAAGGGTGTTGAGAGATATATGGGAATTCACGGCTTAGGGGATATGAACCAAAACGGAGAGAGACTACTAGAATTCTGTGAAATAGCAAATCTGATAGTAGCAAACTCTTTATTTCCGCACAAAGATATACACAAAGTCACGTGGAACTCGCCTGATAGCATCACAAAAAATCAGATAGACCATTTTTGCATTAATGCCAAATTCCGTTCATCAGTACAAGACGTCAGAGCCTACAGAGGTGCAGATGCTGGCAGTGATCACAATCTCTGCATTGCCAAACTAAAAATAAAGCTCAAGACTCTGCACAGATCACCCAGAATTAAGAAAATAAACTCACAGTCCCTATTGACTAAAGAACACCAACTCGCATTCAATTCAGAGGTACAAAGCATCTATGCTAACAAAGAAAGTATATCGAGCAGTGCGAATATTAAAAACAACATTGAAGAAAATTGGAATTTCCTAAAAACTACCTTGCTAAATGCTGCAACAAACACAGTCGGCTACGTACAAAGACAGAAGAAGAAGTGGCTAAGCGATAACACCTGGACGAAGATACAAGAAAGAAAACAAGCAAAACTAACACTTCTTTCTGCAAAAGACACATCTACATATGAAACCCATAAGCAAAAGTACTCTATGTTGGATAAAGAGGTGAAATCAAGCGCACGAAAAGACAAACAGAACTTTATTCACAGCCTGGCCTCCGACGCCGAAGCAGCTGCCAGAACTGGAAACAACAGAGCCGTATTCCATATCATGAAGCAACTATGCAATCACTCACCTACACCAAATATACCCATCAAAGACAAACAAGGCAATCAACTGTTATCCGATGACCTTCAAAAGCAACGATGGGCAGAACATTTCAAAGAAATATTAAATAGACCGCAGCCTGACACTGTTCCGAACCTGGATGGAGAAATTACTATGCCCCCACTGGATGCCTCCTGCGAGTCATTCACCATGGAAGAGATTAAAGCAGCCACCAAAAAATTGAAGAACAACAAAGCTGTTGGTGAAGATGAAATCTCAGGAGAAATGCTCAAAGCAGCAGATGAGAACACCTTACAACGTTTGTTACAGCTGATCAATGAAATCTGGCAAAGCGAATCCCCACCACAACAGTGGAAAGATGGTGTAATTTTCAAACTGCCTAAAAAGGGCGATATGTCTGATTGCAATAATTGGCGTGGTATCACTCTATTGTCAGTACCAGGAAAACTTTTTTGTAGCATGTTACTTGAGAGATTGAAAAAGGCGATAGATGAAAGGCTCAGAGAAGAACAAGCAGGCTTCAGACCAAAACGGTCATGCATAGACCACATTTTCACCCTCAGAATAATCATTGAAGACTCCGTAGAATTCCAGTCGAAATTAATCACAAACTTTGTCGACTTTCAAAAAGCCTTCGACAGCATCCACCGTCCTTCACTTTGGAATCTACTTAACATCTATGGTTTTCCTACCAAATATACCAACGTCATAAAATCTTTCTACAAAGAGACACGTTGCTGCGTAAGAACAGAAACAGGCAACTCTGACTGGTTCTCAGTCGAAACAGGAGTGAAACAGGGTTGTGTCTTATCACCGATGCTTTTTGGAATAGCTATCGATTGGGTCATGCGCAAATGCACAAGCAACACAAATATGGGTATCCATTGGGTTGACAAAATTCTAGAAGACCTGGACTTTGCCGACGACATAGTGCTTTTGAGTTCAACACATCCGGATGCCCAAGAGAAAATAAACCACCTCCAAAATGTTTCAGGGCAAATTGGTCTCCAAATTAACACCTCAAAAACAAAGACTATTGATCTTACCAACAGTTCAGATGAGACCAAATTGAACAGCTACGTTCTTGAAAAAGTCAACAGCTTCACATACCTAGGAAGCAAAATGACATCCACAGGGGACTCAACACCAGAAATATCATCTAGAATCGCACTGGCATCTAGTGCCTTCAATAAACTGTCAAACATCTGGAAGTCAAAGACACACAGCAAACACACAAAACTTAAAATCTTCAACTCTTGTGTGATTCCAGTGTTAACGTATGGATGTGAAAGTTGGAAATCAACGGTAGCTTTAGATAAAAAATTAGACAATTTTGAGAACAAATGTCTTAGAAGACTTCTAAACATCCACTGGACAGACTTCAGAACCAATTCGCAAATAAGACAAGAGACTAAGCAAGATACAGTATCCAATTTCATAAGAAGACGCCGTTGGAGCTACATCGGCCATGTACTCAGAATGGACAAGACAAGACTCCCCTACCAAGCCCTCATATGGTCACCGGTAGGGAAAAGAAAACGGGGAAGACCAAGAGAGACCCTGCGTAGAACCATCATTAGAGAAGGCTCATTCAATGGCCAAGTAAATATCCAAGATCTACAACAGATAGCAGCGAACCGCCAGGCATGGAGAGACAGGACTTCTGCCCTATGCGCCGCCTTAGGCTCAAGAGGAAAGACTAATGAACATTGTGTTATTTGTTTTATTTCGTGGTATCTTCCACAATTTTGATGCTCAGTGAACGGAAACTGACATCATAATACTTGTTCATTTGATTGCGCACCATGTTTGGTACAAACTTGCTTTTTATTTGGCACTGAATCAGTTATTATAAGTAAATTAATTGTGTATGATAAAACAGTGGATGAGGTGAGAATGTGTTGCCGCCCTCTATAAGATGTCACCAGGTGAGATGATCAATAATTCCTTATCTAATCAGATGTTAAGGGCTACAATATTATGCAATTCAAAGCCGAAAGTATTACAGTAATAATCAGGTCACCATAGTAGCTTATCAGACTAATTCTTGCGATTATGAAACTTACAGAAATTGTAATGATAAGCTTTATTGACATATGAACCTTACTAATAAATTGTTTCATCTCTCATTGTCAGGGTGAAGTAAGCACCTGTGACAAAACTGGTATTAAGTAATACTTGACTTAGAGTGTCCATGTTATATCTTCAATAGCTTGCTAATAATGTGTTTAATATTTCATTTTCAGGATGTTATAAGTGTTTATGATGATACTGGGTTCTAGACAATACATGAATTATCTTCAATAGCTTACTAACAATTTGTTCTTTCATTTTCAGAATATTTCGCCTGTGACTATACCGGGTACTAGGCAACACAATATTTAGATTTCCGATGAGAGGTCTTCCATTAAGAACTGCAGTGTTGGCAGATATTGCTTCTTATCCAAGCTGAGTATTTTCCTCCATTGACCCCAAAAAAAAGTCTTGATAAAATTGTGCTGGGTATTTCCTGCATTGTTCAGATAATCATCAACCTTCAGACACAGCTGCAGAGTTTGTAAAGAAAAGATATTTTTAAAATGAACAGAAAAATGGCTTCTCAGACGTATGTTAAATTTGGACAGACCGTCCTGCAGACTGTTAGTAGTTACCCCTTTCTGCGTGGACGAACTCTTCCAGCACTGTCGTCGGCAGTTCAAGTCCGCAGGGCCAGTGAGCGGCCTGTTATGGCTGTTCGGAGGGAAACGGTCAATGTCTGGGAACGACGTGCTCCTCTTTCCCCACAGCAGATCCGCAAACTTGTGATGTCTGGAGTCAAGGTGATAGTGCAACCATCAAATCGGAGAGCTTACAGTATGAAGGTTGGTGATATTTTGTTCATTTTGTAGTGTCTGGAGGATTAGAATAAAGGCTTAATCGTTATGGTGCTAATCCCGTGAAGTCCCATCAGGCGGTGATAGTGCCGGGCCCCCTGCCTCGAGGGGGTCCACCCATGACTACTGGTGGTCACCTTCCCCTGTGCTGTGGAGTCAAGGCACAGAGGAGTAGGTTAAGAGCTATTGATCAAATACCAAGGACACTCAACATACTACAGTGGAATGCCGAAGGAGTTTATAACAAGAAAGAATCCCTGACACAGCATCTTCATAAAGATAGAATAGATGTGGCATGCATTCAAGAGACACACCTCAACGCCAAGCGCAAATTTTTAGTCAGGGGATATCAGGCCACACGTTTCGACCGCGAAGGACATAAAGGAGGAGTTCTAATACTTACACGAAATACAATACCTTGCAGCGAAGTATCTGTGATCTCTGACAACCAAACAGAAATTATAGGTGTTGATATAATGATAAAGGACGTGAAAATAAGAATTTACAATCTTTATAGCCCAGCAGATAAGGATCTTACACTCTCAAACATGAAAATAACTGACACAAATTGCATTATTGTCGGAGACTTTAATAGCCGTTCAGAAAGATGGGGATACCCAGATACTGACAAAAGAGGAGATGAAGTGGAGGACTGGGAAATAGACTCAAATCTCCATCTACTCAACAAAGCGGATGACACACCGAGCTTCTACTCCAGAAGATGGATTACCACTTCTACTCCAGACTTAGCTTTCTGCACAGGAGACATCCTCCACAAAATCGACCGCCATGTGCTGGACCAATTAGCAGGTAGTGACCACAGACCAATCAAGCTTGTAATGAATATGGAGTATGTTCCACAGGAGCAAAAGCCCTTGCCCCGCTGGAATTACAAACGAGCAGATTGGGACAGATTTGCCACACTAACAGACAAATATTGTGAAAACATAAATACACGATATGGCAACATAAAGCAAATGGTGGAAAGTCTAAACAGAGCAATAATACAGGCAGCCACTGAGTCCATTCCAAGAGGAGCGAGGAAAAATTACAAACCATACTGGACTGAAGAACTACAAAGTTTGGAGGACAAAGTTGAAGATGCCAGGAAGACAGCAGAGAGAGAACAAACAATTGAAGCGTACATCTTTCTCAAAGCCATCTCAGCAAAATATAAAAGAACAGTAAATCAAACAACAAGAGATTGTTGGAGGGAAAAAACAGAAAACCTGAATTTTTAACAGGGATGGAAACAAACTATGGAAACTAGTGAAAGCCATGAACAATGAAGGACCTAGAAACAAACAAATAACAATTAAACAAGGAAATGCCTTGCTTACAGGAAAAAAGGCTGCAAATGCACTAATGGAACACTATGCCAGTGCAAACCACATTGATATTACAACCGAACAGAAGAAAGCAATCAAAGATAAACAGATACATCATAGTAATACAGAGACAGCAGCAGAATATATGATGGCAAATCTAACAATGGAAGAAATGGGGAACAAGGCAATGGGAAAA